>ML097393.1:0-17259 GCA_003697995.1 Taxidea taxus jeffersonii
TGGAGACTGAAAAAAATACTAGTAGTCCACACAATGAGAGGTTTTGCAATGGAGAGTTACCACTTTCGAAATCTTGTTTGCATCTTAATTGTGTCACCGGTTGGGCTGTGTCTGAATGGCCGCTGGGGCCTTTGTTACCCTGTTGGGGGAGAGAAATGGGGGGGGGGTTCCCCGGGGGGCTCCTGGGGGGGGGTGGCTCTCAGCCTGGGAAGGTTAGAGCTCTTGGTTTCAGGGTTGGGAATGCCGGGCTTTGTAATTTGAAGTACTAATCCCTGGCTGGTGATGATGGGTTGGGCTCTGTGGTTGGGCATCTGTTGCGAAGCGCGTTCAGGAAAGCTGTTGGTGAGTTGGGTTTCTGGAGCGCCGCACGTGGCAGGCGCTTTCCCCCAGTGCCTGTAACCCAGGCCTGCTGCTGTGTGCTGCCGCGCCGGCCACCATCTCCTGGGTGTTCACTTCCAGGCCCAGTTCTTCTGAGGAGTCCGGAAACCTCCTCAATTGCATCTTTAAAGCAAGTGTGTAAACCACTGCACGGATGCTCTTTGAAACCCTTACAACTAGGCACTTATCCAGACCCCAGGAAAAGCAACTCTGGGGCCCTAAGTTGTGGTGGGCCTGGATTTCATTAAACAGCTACTGTCATCTGTGTTCCGGAAGGAGCCACTGAGCTAGTGGCCGTACTTGGGGTCTGATGGCTTTATGTGCTATGCAGCAAACCCAGAAGGAGCTGCTGAGAACCGGTAGCATCTTCCAGATGACCCTCTGGGTAGTTTCACATGCGCCTTAATTTCTCCCTCTGCGTGAAGGCTCTAATGATACCAGATCCCACACACTGTGTTCTTGGGTGGGCTGTCCAATAAAATGTTTGGAAGAGTGTCAAATGATACATAAAACACCGAACACTAATTGCGAGACTTAGGCCTAAGTACTTTGAGATTGTGCCAGTGGATAAAGATGTTCAGTTATAAAGAGGGGTGAATTTAACTTACTGAAAGATAAGGAAAGTTCTGCTGGTGGAAGAAGAGGTGGAAAATAATGCATTGGCATGCAGTTTGAAGGTTGGTCTTACTTTATTTATAGGCGCTCTTTAAGTTGAAAAAAATTTTTAAAAGATTTTATTTATTTATTTGACAGAGAGACAGAGAGCACAGGCAGGCAGAGCACCAGGCAGAGGGGGAGGGAGAAGCAGGCTCCCCACTGAGCAGGGATGGGAGCCCAAGGTGGGGATTGATCCCAGGACCCTGGGATCTTGACCTGAGTCAAGGCAGCTTAACCAGCTGAGCCACCCAGGCGCCCTGTTGCTGAAATCTTATTTGTTAAGGATTGCAAAAGGATTTTTCTGTTTATATATTCAAGAGGGATACTGGTCTGTAGGTTTCTCTTTGAGGACTCTGTCTTTTTCTGGTTTTGGTATTAGGACAGTGGTTTCATAAAATGAATATGGCATTCCTTTTCTGTTTTCTGCAAGAGATTTTGTATAGAATTGGTGTTATTCTTCTTTAAATATTTGGTAGAACTCCCCAGTGAAACCCCTCTTGCATGCAAGGTTTCTCTTTTGGGAGTTTTTAAATTACAGATTAAATTTCTATGATAGTTACAGGGCTATTTAGATTACTTCATATTGGTGAGTTGTGGTAGTTTGTGTTTTTTTGAGGAATTGGCCCATTTCCTTTTCAGTCGCTAAATTTATGTGTACAGTTGTTTGTAGGATTCCTTTATTATCCTTTTGGTATCTGCAGGGGGTCCTGGTTATATAGGTTATTAGCTGTTACACCCCCCCTTGCAAATTGCTATCTTGAATGGAGAAAGTATTCCTCAGATTAATCTAGTCCCAAATGCTAAGATTATCACTTCTGGAAATTCAGGTTGTAGAATTACAGCATAGTGTCCCTATACCTGTTGGTTAGGAATTTAGAGCTGGAAAAGACCTTCGACCAGGGGTCAGCAAACTTGGGCACTTGGGGCACCTCGTGTTCTTCAGGCCTCCTTTGTATGGCCTCGGGGTGGCTGGCAGAGCCCTGATTAGGCCTGCCAAATCCTGAAACCTTTACTGTGTGGCCCTTTGAGGAACAAGTTTGTCCACCCATGCCTTCAGACCATGTAAGTCCAGTGGCTTACTTTAGAGCCATCTGGAAAAATACCCAAGTACAGATTCCCAGGCCCCAACATGGCCTTTTTCTCATCTGGAATCCATCATAGTATGTGCTCCTTCCTCTGTAGGGGGAGTTTTGACTGGTGTCCTTTGACTCTGATCTCTGTGGCACTTAACTTCTCCAGGACCTCCCGGGCGCTGAGCAGTCTCCCTGGAGGCGCAGTCCTGAGTGTTGACCTCACTGAGTCTGTCTTGGCCAAAGGCGGAAGAAGTGAAGGTGCCGGGGCTCACCTCGGGGATGGCTCTGACACAAATGTGCTTTATGATGACACAAAGTCCAAACTGCTCTATCTCTGGAAATACTATTTCATGGTTGATTTGCAACCTGGCATGGAAGGTTGGGCACAAACCCTAGAATTGTTTGCAGAAACACAAATGGGTAATAGATCTGACCCCAAAGGCGTTCCGCCCACCTCAAGTCAGTGGGAAGAGAGCAGGGTGTCCACGATACTGGTTAAGGGCTCCTGCACAATAAAAGTGGTGATCCCACAGTTTTTACTTTGGGAAGGAAGCCTTTCTGGTTTCTTTTTTTCTGGTTTTCTTCTGCGTGGAGCTGAAGGAAACCATTGCTGTCTGACCTTGGGCCGGCCTGTGACCTGTTCTCATCCCGCTGCTTTGTGAGATGAAGACGAGGTGGCGGATGGCAGCTGGGATGCTTTTCACTCCTCGCAGTGGACTGGGGATGGCTGTTGTGAACTAAAGCTGTAAGGGCTGGTCATTTTTCCTGGTCCAGGTGCCTTAGGTCATATTCTCCTGTCCTCTGACCTCAGACCCTACCAGTCCCCTCTTACTTACCACCTTGCTCATTCCTTTTTTGCTGCTGCTGGGTCTGGTTTCACCTCATTTCTTGGGCTGCTTCCCACTGGATTGAGTTCAGCACCCAGAGACGGCTTTTTGTGGTGCTGGCCTCTTCAGTGTCTTCTGCCTTGGTGGTTTTCTGCTGTCTTCCACAGCTCGAGCCCGAGTTTACTACTTCCTCTTCTGGAAACATGGATCTTGAACCCCTAGAGTCTAGGCACACCTTATGTTGCTCAGATGACGCCTTCTGGGAGAGCTCAGGTGGCCAGATGTCCAGCATCTCATGGCCGCGATTTGTTTTTCTCCCCAAGTGAAAGCCAGGCTTTTGCATGATCTCCCCTTTCTGTGCCTTTCTTCATAACTCTTGGTTAGCCTCCCACATGGACTGGGTCGGAATGCGAGGACTGGATAGTTTGAGCTACGGGAGCGCTCCACGGACGTGCCTCACCCCCGATGCTGACTGAGGCTTGTGGGTTGTGGCTGCTTGGAAGACTCTCCTGATCTTGGGTGGGGGGGGTTACGGGGAGAAGACGGTACAGTGCTGCATTACTGTTTGGCTTCCGGACTGAAGAGGGGTTAGGATTGTGTCTCATAAATTCTATTCTTATGAGCCCTTGTTTAATGTCGTAAGGAGATTGGCTCTTGGAAGGACTGCGGTGGTTATATCAGAGTGAGGCTCCTGTCCCTTTCCAGCAGGTGTTGGGGTAACGGGAAATGCCTTTCTAACTGTTCCCTTGCAGTGGGAAAGGGAAGGCAGGTTAGTGAAATAATTAGCCGCACATTTACAGTATGCCTAGGGTACTGTAAAGTGAGTTTTAAGGAACAGTCCTTGTGGCTGGCCCAGTAAGCAGTCCCTTGTGGTTTTCTTTAATGCACACTTGCATGTATTTCTGTGTTGTGTTGTATGGCTGTCAATGCAATGTCAGTAGGTCTTTTTCTTTCTTTCTGTAGCTAATTTTTCCTGGTTTGGTTGCTCTCTATGAACATCAGAAACTGCCCAGGGGATGCCCGTGTGGCTCAGTTGGTTAAGCGTCCGACTCTTGATTTCAGCTTGGGTCTGATTTCTCAGGGTTGTGAGATCGAGCCCTGTATCTGGCTCTGCGCTCAGCTGGAGTCTGCTTGGAATTCTTGCTGCCTCTGTCTCTGCCTCCTCCTCGCTGTCACACACACCTGCGCTCGCTCTCTTCCTCTCAAAAGAAAAAAGAGAAACTGCTCTGAAAAAAAGCCCTCCAAGTTGTCTTTTGTCCCTTTCGGTGTTTTGGGGCCCTACCTCACTGCTCTGACTTTTAAATTAGAAGAATTTTTGGTGAACTGTGTAAGGGACATAAAGCATTAGATTTAGGCCTACAACATCATGGCTTGATATTTGTATGTCTTGTGAAATGATCACCACGGGACGTCTAGTCCAGATCAGTCGCCACACATAGCTAAGTAATTTTTTCCTTGTGATGAGAACTTTTAAGATCCACCCTCAGGGCAACTTTCAAATATATGCAACACAGTTATTAACGGTAGTGGCCACGCTGTGCATCGCCATGGTGCATGGTCACAGTGAGGCGCCGAGACTGGCTGCAGGTGTGTGCGTGGCGCGAAAGCCATGGCCGGTGCCCGGGACAGTGCCTGCACACAGCAGCTGCTCAGACACTTGTTATTCCGTGACAGGTGTGTGTGGCGGGGGGCAGAGGAAGCCTCCCAGCCCCTTTAATCTGGTGCCTAGGGCCTGGCTTATGGTTGGTTGAAGGGGAACAACCCAGTTCTGGAACTTTCCGTCGCCTTGATTCCCTCACAGTAACTGAGAATCTAAAAGTGCTGCCTTTGTGTTTAGATATTTAGGGACAGATTTCTTGAGATGACTCCAATGACACATCCCTCCTCCAATTTAAAGTATACAGCTAAATAATTTTCAGTACCTTCAGAGCTGGGCTACCATCACCACGATTTTAGAACATTTTCATCACCCCGGAAAGAAACTATATCCTTGAGCCACCAGCCCCATGTGGTGAAAGGAACGGGACGTGGGAATTGAAGCCAAAGCTTTGGAAGTAAGAGAGCGCAAGGAGCCACCTGCTTGACCTTCACCTTAATCTCTGGGAATTCATTAAGCTTCTGAATGTCTTGAGATGTCTCCTGACACACAGGCCCTTTGCTAAAAAAAAAAAAAACATTTCTTTACACATGATTTTAAGTGTGAAGCTCTTTTTAATTGTGAAATAGGAAGGCTTTCTCTGTGTATGGCTTGATTTCGGCAGTCTGGACTCGCTGTCTGCCCGCACTGACGTTTTTGATCACACCTAGCACATCCCAGGTGAGTTCAGAAGATGTTCTCACACCGTTAGGCACTTGTGAGCCCCCACGTGGGTGAGAGGGAGTCCATGAGGGGTGCTGTGCTGTTTTGTTTTTCTGCCAGTGGTGGTGGTAACTCAGGAATAGATTTTTTTTTAAACTTGATATACTTTACATTGAGGAAATTTTGTGTACAGTCCTGAGTTTTGACCCATGCGTACAGTCACATAACCAACAGCACTGTCAAGGTTAGCACATCTGAGTGGATGCTTAAAGCAGATACTTGAATGGCTTCAAGCTGTGTTGGAGTCCAGTTGCCCTTTCTTCCTCTTTAGGTTTCTGAGCCTGTCAAGGTAACCCGAAAGCTGGTTTATGTGTGGGGGGAAACCGTGCAGCCCCGAACCTGGCTCTTCGCTTCTCTGAAACCAGAGTTTCTCCGGTTGGGTTCGGGAGAGAGGATGCCTGCAGTGATGCTTCCCCGTGCTCTGAGCTGCTGGTGGGCAGTCCAGCTCTCAGAAAGGCGGAGGGGGGGCGTGGGAGTGGTCCCTGACCAGGATGGAAAGTGGAGATGGGAGGGGGATGCTGACGTCTGGATCAGAGTATGGAGGAGAGAGAGTTAAGGGCACCAGGCTCCGGAGGGACCGGGGTTGGTGGAGGAGGGGCGAGCTGGTAGGAGGCTGGGCATTGGGCTCCACCACTTGGGCACGGGCGATGACGGACCCATCAACCCCTTGGGGATGGACTAGCTTCAGCCATCTCGGGGGGAGAACTAGCAAGCGTAGTAACAGAGGGCAGGGGATTGATGGGCAGGAGTCCTCGTAATTCAAGATACACTTGACAAGGATAGAAATTGGTCTCCTCATTTCATGAACCAGATGCTGCTAGAATGTGAGCGACTCCCCGGGTCCAGCGCTCTGACTTTGCAGAGGAGGCCAGGGCGGCTCTGGCCCCAGGCCCGGCCAGGACGACGGTCCTACACAAGGGCGGCTGCCACACACTGGGTCCCGAGATGTCTTTGCTCGAGTGTTCCAGGTTGAAAAGGACTTCAAGATGCAAGTTGTGGTTGGCAGGTTTTTCACCGCCAGATGTGTGAGAATGGCTTATTCCCTCAGGCCAGCTGCTGCTGGAATTCACCTTGTTCAGGAGGTCACAGGATCTTAGCCGTTACTTAAAATGGAAGGAAGAAGTGAGAATGGGTCTAACGGAAGTATGTTTTCCCCCCTCTTTGCCAGGATGCTGGGTGTCTTAGGTGTTTATTCAGCACTAATTCCTCAGCTTCCTGGGCTGGTCAGCCTGGGTGAGTGCAGCTGCTCTGCTGAACTTACACTTGGGGCTGCCCGCCTGCGGAGCGCCAGCTTCGTGGCAGCCACACCAGACCGCGGAAGGAGCACTGGTGCCGGGTTCCCTACAGGAACCCTGCAAAGTGGTACCCCCCCCTCCCGTCCTGAGGGCTGAGGAAGTGTGATGCGTGTGGTGGGGGTGGGGGGCTGGCTGGGTGCCTGCCAGCGAGTTTGGAGGGACAGAGAGGCCGTGGTGGGTGATTTATACGAGAACCTTCGAGAACCTTCAAGAGGAGCATCGTGGGGGATTTTAGGTGACAAGGGTACTAATTAACACCTAGGGGAGGGAGTAGAGAAGTCTGAGCTCCAGTTCAGACTTGACTGGCTGGGACGGCGTGGTGAGCAGTGAGGCAGGAGGCGGGGATCCAGCCATCTAGATGGAGCTGACGGTCAGAGCTCGCGGAGAGCGGCCTATAAATGGATCTCTGGGAGGAAATGAGGCAGCGAGATGAAACGGGGGCCTTCATTCCCTACCTCCCCCCGACTCCATTTTTTATCCCCCCCTTTTTTTTTTTTGCTAGTGGTGTATTTAATTTGGACTAGACCTCCGAGTTGGTTCTTTTTAAGTTATTGTTGAATAAACACAGAGTGGGCGGTGGTCTAGAAACGGGGACATTGAGTTGTCTAGTGGACAGAGGACACATTTTGCCCTGGGACGGGTCACTGTGTTGCTGAGCACTTTGGAAGGCCCAGTCGTGTAAGAGCTGCACATCATTCTTGCCTGGCCAGAGTTTTCTAAGAAGCTCTGCCAAACGTGTTGTTAGCCTCGTGGATTACCGTGGGTACTCGAAAGCCCTGTGATTATCTCTCTTTAGCATTTGAATTTACTCGCAGATTTTCTGGTTTGTAGCTGCTTCTGACATTGCAGTCTGGTGTTCCCACTTTTGGGCACGCTCTGACCCCAGGCTTATTTTCATTGTATTTCCCACCACACTTCCGCCCAACACTCCCCGCCCCCGGGCAGTGGGGGTGTGGGGTCTTTTTTCCCCCTCTCTTTAAGCAGAGTGGGGATACTACCCACATGTAATGTGTATGACTGGAATTGCCAAAGGCACGTGAGGGACAAGACAGTCCTTTATACCATATGTCCTCAATCCCCATTGAGGAACCCCGATACAGTGAAGTACATTTTGTTCGGTCATATTACATGTTTCTTACTAGACAGGCATGAAGGTTGAAATCAGATAACTGCAAAGCATTTTCTGGGGCATGTCCTAGGCTACCGACTAATAAGAGGCTACCTATTACTAAGGAGTTCAGGTTTTTTTCAGGCCTTTTTCAACATTTTTTATAACCTTTTGGTGACTTGACTAATGAGTTTGGAAATAGTGGGGATTTCTTGTTCTTTCTTGTATCTGATAGTTTAGCTCAGTGGTTCTCAACCATGGCTGTGCATTGGAATTTCCCAGGGAGCTCTGAAAAATACTGATGCCTGGTTCTCACCCACAGGTTTTTATTTAATTGGTCTAGGATGTGACATACCACTTTTAAAAACTCCCTGGGTAATTATAATGCACTGTTAGGATTGAAAACCACTGGTTTAGACATTCTAGAAACTCTACAAAGATACAGCAATATAGTTGATTAATTTAGCCAACTAAAATAAATTTTCATTTACCCACAAAACATTTATTGAGCCCCTGAGATCAAGATGACCAAGCAAGGGGCGCCTGGGTGGCTTAGTGGGTTAAATAAAGCCTCTGCCTTTGGCTCAGGTCCTGATCCCAGGGTCCGAGGATCGAGTCCTGCATCAGGCTCTCTCTCTACTCAGCAGGGAGCCTGCTTCCCCTCTGTCTATCTGCCTGCCTGTCTGCCTACTCGTGATCTCTGTCTGTCAAATAAATAAATAAAATCTTTAAAAAAAAATGACCAAGCAAGCCTCATTGTTGAACCTAGTGGAGCTCATGTCCTTGGCTTTGTTTTCATTTTCAAACCTTGGTTCTGGAAAAGAGTTGCTGGGCAGTTCCAGCTCTGGAGTCCCTCTCTGGAATCTTCTCCAAGGGCTGGGAACAATGAGTACAGAAAGGCACATCAGTGTATCCCCCGCAGGGCCGGCACATTGAGTGCCCACAAGGGACCAGGCAGAGGTGACAGGCGGAAATAACATTCAGACCTGGCAGATTTCTTTGGACTGAGGGGCAAGCCCATAGTATAGAAACACGTAACACTCTCCATTGGGTTTCTTTCATAATATGTTGTTCTTTAGTTTGAAACCTGGTTGGAGGGCCTCCACTAGCCCCCTCAGTGCCTTTCCACTAATTGTGCCCGCTAGAAAAGGGGGCGGCTGCCATGCTGCGTTTGGCGGGCAGTCAAGGGTTTTAGGTGTATTAGACAAAGACACCCCTTTCCCTGGCCCAAGAGACAGTTTGCTCGAGCTCAGCCCTGGGGCCGAGGTCCGCCTTCCCTGCACAGGGTGGCCCTGTCTGGAGGGTCCCCCTCACCAACATAGGGGATTTGTGTTCCGTTCTGTAATGTGCCAACAGAACCCAGTCTTGCGGCCGTTTACCAGGAGTGATGATTTGTTTTATATACTTTCAAAACAGAAAACATGTGTTCTAGCCAGGGAGGGGTTGAATAATGACATAGTGGCTTTCTTGTTCAGGGCAAGTAGCGCTGGGCTCAGTGGGACGCGGCTATGCTGGGCATGTTGTCTTTACCGCCCTGCAGCTTAGTCACTTCCTTGTAGCTTGTCCCCACCAGGCTTCAGTGACAGACAGGCTGAACGAGGTCCTTTTTTTTTTTTCTAAAGATTTTATTTATTTATTTGACAGACAGAGATCACAAGCAGGCAGAGAGGCAGGCAGAGAGAGAGGAGGAAGCAGGCTCCCCGCTGAGCAGAGAGCCCTACTCGGTGCTCCATCCCAGGACCCTGAGATCATGACCCCAGCTGAAGGCAGAGGCTTTAACCCACTGAGCCACCCAGGCGCCCCACGAAGTCCGTTCTTTCTATGAAGTTTGAAATCGGAAAATTTTAGGGGGTGGATTTTGGTCTTAAAACCGCGTATCATTCAGTGGATCGAATTCACACTTCCCCCTTTTAATTTCCTGAAACCACTTTCAGAATTGTGAAGCCAGCTCTTTTCTTCTCAGTGAGTTTCCCAAAGACACGGTTTTGCTGGAACTGAGCGACACTAATGAGGCGTGAGGTCACCGCCCGCGTGGGTTGGTGCTCGCATTGCGATGAGGGCGTGGTGTGCGCTCGCCCCGGAGCCTTTCCCGGAGCCTTTCCCGGACGAGGGACGAGGGGCCTTTTCCCGGGTGCAGCCGCAGTTCAGCTGGCTGGCAGGGGGCTGGCCCTCTCCCGGTCCCCTGCCCTCTCTCACTGTGGCCTCCTGGGTGCTGCCTTCTTAGAGGAGGAGATGCCTTCTTGGTGGGTGAACCCCAGCCGGTATTTTTGTGCAAAGTTTGAGGTCCCTTTGCTTTCTTACTTCATCTCACACAGTGGCTGGTACCATACAGGCCTCTGGGTCGTGACCCGCTTGTGTCTCCCTGCTGCTGTGTGGGGGCTTAGGGCTGCACACTCAACTGGTTGTGTTTTAAATGTTGTCCGTGAGTTTTGGTTGTGCCGTCCTCATAGCTCTGTGCTCGGTTTGACTCAGGATTAGAAAGTGACGCCCTCACTGCCATTTCTGCTACGCTCTCTGCCGTCATTTGTTAAGTGCAATCCAAAGTACCGATTTGGGTGGGTGTGGCCGCCCGGAGTGCTGTGATCACGTGCCTTACAGGAACAGGCACATTTCTCCCTGTTCTGGAGGCCAGAAGTTCAAAACCGTGGTTGGCAGGGCCATGGTCCTCCTAAAGGCTCCTTCCTTGCCTCTTCCCGCTGCAGGTGGCTCTTGGTGTTCCGGCCTGTGGCTGTTAGCAGGCGCACCTGCTGCTCTTTATCCCTGTATCTCGCCTTCTGGCAGGAGGGCACTTGTCCTTGGATTTAGGTCCCACCTGCATAATCCGGGATGATCTCATCTCTGGATCCATAATTGCATCTGCAAAACCCTTTTTCCAAATCAGGTCACACTTCCGGGTTGTGGGGGTTAGGATGTGGACATACCTTTTGGGGGCCACCATTCCACCCACTACAGTGGGGGTAGGTGGGGTCTTTTTTTTTTTTTTTTTTTATTTGAGAGAGAGAACAACAGCAGGGAGAGGGACAGAGGGAAAGGGAGAAGCTGACTCTCCGCTGAGCCGGGACCCTGATGCAGGGCTGGATGGGATCCTGGGACTCTGTGATCATGCCCTGAGCCAAAGGCAGAAGCTGAACCGACTGAGTCACTCAGGTGCCCTGAAATCTGTTTTTTTTTTTTTTAAAGATTTTATTTATTTTTTTGACAGGCAGAGATCACAAGTAGGCAGAGAGGCAGGCGGAGACTGAGAGAGGGGGAAGCAGGCTCCCGGCTGAGCAGAGAGCCCGATATGGGGCTCGATCCCAGGACCCTGGGATCATGACCCGAGCCGAAGGCAGAGGCTTTAACCCACTGAGCCACCCAGGTGCCCCTGAAATCTGGTTTTTAAGTGGCAGCTAACTTCTGAGTTTTTTTGAAAAGTCTGTGCTTGCTAGACTAAGACACATGTCCAATTAGGCCTCTGAACGCGGTTTGTGGTCTTCATTCTTACTGCGCTCTGGAAGGTCTTGGGAGCATCGTTCCAGACATTGCTGGAGATAGATTCTAAGTAGAGTGAAAACATTCCTTAATGTCTAGTCCAAGCGTTGGCACTACTTAGTTTATGGAAGGAATTCTAGTGTGAGTTTTCTGGTGAAACCACACTGTGGTCAGCTGTGAATCTTTTTTTTTTTTCTTTTGCCTTGGTTCAGGTCACAGATACACTCTTTGTACATACTGTCCATTTTGATGCTTTGCAGCCTACACTGTTTTTTTCTGTCATGTGGAAAAAGCACCAGCCCGTGGAGGGCTCGTGGGATGGTACAGAGTAATTCCTTTTGTCTCCTCTCTGTTCTTAACCTTACCCTTCTCAGGCAGTGAGTACTTAGCAGATCAAACTAGAGGAGAACAAATTGCATCTTGCCTTTCCTCGTAGGCATCATAATTTTAGATGTCCTTGAAGATTCTGGCATCAAGTGAACCTGCAGAGATTAATGCAATTTCTATAACCTTGACCAAAGTCCTACCCGGGGATACCGAGCTTCCCTTGGGGCGAGGGTGGGGAGGGAGAGGGGAAGATGGGCCACTGGCCACGAATGGGGTCATAGTGCGGGTCATAGTACATAGCTAAACATTGTGTTATGTCATCTCTGGTTGGCCAAAAACCTGTCTGCATCCTTGGCACAATGACTTTGTGGTTGGTGTTTTTTTTTTTTTTTTAATTTATGTTTTTATCCCCAGGGGTACAGGTCTGTGAATCGCCAGGTTTACACACTTCACAGCACTCACCATATCACATACCCTCCCCCATGTCCATAACCCCACCACCCTCTCTCGACCCCCCCTCCCCCAGCAACCCTCAGTTTCTTTTGTGAGATTAAGAGTCTCTTATAGTTTGTCTTCCTCCCGATCCCATCTTCTTTCATTTATTCTTTTCCTACCCCCAAACCCCCACGTTGCACCTCCACTTCCTCAGATCAGGGAGATCATGTGATAGTTGTCTTTCTCTGATTGACTTATTTTGCTCTGCGTAATACCCTCTAGTTCCATCCACATCGTCGCAAACGGCAAGATTTCATTTCTTTTGATGGCTGCATAGTATTCCTTTGTGGTTGGTGTTTTTGTGTCTGTCTTGTGTAACCTGGTAATCCACGTAGCCTCTCCTCATGGGGTTGAGAACCTTCATAGCTCATGATGACGGGCCCAAGTGACCCGGGCAACTCTCTGTTCAGGTTTTCTTACAAAGTTCGGTCATCAAACTACACCTCACTGGCTTTCCTTTGGAATGTGTTTAATCCTGACCACCTTGCCTTCTCTCCCTCTTTCTCCAGCTGATGGTGAGACCATTCTGAAAGGCCTCCAGTCCATTTTCCAGGAGCAAGGGATGACGGAGTCGGTGCACAACTGGCAAGACCACGGTTATCTAGCGACCTATATCAACAAAAACGGCAGGTGAGGGGCCTTAGTATCTGAGCACTTCAGTTGGTGGGGGTGCAGGGGGGCAGGGGACGGGGGACGGATGACAAAGGGGGAGGGGTAGCACCCAGGTATCTATTTCCTCTTGTGACATATTGCTAGGGGGGCTAGAATTCAGTGCTTCATAGCCCTCGCTGCACAGTAGAATCGCCCAGGAGTGCTTTCACAAGATATTACCCCAGTCACTCTCCGAGACTGAGGCCCCTGGGCATCAGGATTTTTCCAAAGCCCCACCCCCCTCAACCAGGTGATTCTGCTGTGTGGCCTGGGCAGCAGAAGCAGTGTGAACTGCAGGCCACGATTCAGAGGTGGTTAAACCCGATTCCCAGGCCCCAATCCAAGAGTTTCTGATGGAGCCGCTCTGGGGCAGCACCGGAAGTCGCATTTTCAGCAAGCTGATGCTGCTGGTCAGTGGTTGGCTGACCACACCGTGAGCAGCCCTGGTAGACATTGTTAGTGATTAATGCAGACCGTCGTCAAATGCAGAGTGGGAATGTCTACAGGGAGGTGGACAGGAAGCTGAGGGGATCCAAGATTTCAAGCTAGTTTTTTCTTTTCCTTAAGACCTTTATACACTATCCAGACTTTACCTAATCAATATGTACATGAGAGCCAATATTTTGTGGGAATAGGAAAGGAAACCTAAATTAAGAACTGACCGATAACAGAAGACCCCAGAGTGTTGAGTTCTTTGTGCTATCCTAAGCCTAGGTTTGTATTCTATCTAGACTGGTTTAGTATGCAGAACTAGTAAGATTCTTCGTTCTTTGCACTATTAATTTTAAAAATGTGAACTCCTGGGTATTTTCAATGGCTTTAATTCCATTTCCCCCAATGGGTACAAAGTACTGGAATTCCACATGGCTTCATTAATCCCACATTCTCTCCCTTGTTTCTCTCTTGAAAGGAAAAATAACCACTCCCACAACCTCAGAGGCCCAGAAGGCAATGCTGGGAGATGAGGGAGACTTGAACTTCTGAGTATCCCCTTTTGTTATTCTCTTTCTAAGTTAACATGCTCCACCCCATGGGGATAATTGGTCTTCCCTCTCTTGATGCCTCTCAAGTAAAGACTTCCCCAGCTCCTCTCCCCAGGCGCAGATTTGTATTTGTAACTCTGTAGGAAATCTCCGCACATGTGTTTAACAGATACTTCACATGTATCTAAAATCATTTCTTCACAAAGGTGATCCCAAAGCAACACCACCGCCAAACTCTCCTGCCCTCCCTGGACCAGTTAATAGCATGTTTCCTGCAAGTAGAGATTTGAAGCTGTCCTTGATCCCTTCCAGCTCCTGCAGGCTTGCATTCAGCCCCTTTCCGGCCTGGCCTCTTTTCTCTACCTTCTCCACCAAGGTCTCTTGCTATCTTGGATGTGGTCCATCCTTTGGGGGCCGCAGCAGATCGAACCATGTCACATTGCCACCCCGTCACCCCGGCTGGCCCTGATTTCTCTTAGAATCTCCTGCCTTTGCAGCCATGCCCCGCCTACTTCTCTGCCTCACTTCTTAAAACTTCTGCCATAGACACCATTTCTAGTTGTCTGGGGGACCTGGAATTCTTCCCGGAAGGGAATTTTGAATGACAAGAGCTGTTTAGAAATTGCTTCCAATAGCAGAAAAAATGAAAATTAACATGCTTCATTTAAAAACGTATTTTCAACATTGGTCTCCCTCTTCTCTCACTTGCTCCACTGGGACCCATCCCCGTGGTACCTGTCCTGAAACTTCACTGCTCCCACCTCTGCCTGGGTGACCAGGCACCTGCTCAGGAGGACCATACTCGGCTTCTGGCCTGACTTCTGGTTAACAGCCACTTTTTCATGGTGTGGTCCTGGTCCGCAGGCTGGTTTTAATTCCTTGAGCTTTTTTACTTGCTCTTAACTTCAGCATTGTCTGTGCTCCTGTGTTTCTGCCCTTCCATTGGCAAAGGACTGTACTAGAAGCACCCGGTGGTTGAGGGTGATGTTTCTCTACCCTTACTCCTCTCCAGCCCTTCTCCTTTGTGCTGTGGTGGTGAAGGGGGAAGAAATGATAGGCTCACTCAGGTGTAAATTATTTGTGGTTTCCTGGACCTGAGCTTGATTTGGGGGCCCTTTAAAGGCTGAAGGTGAAATTAACTAGTCGTGTTTTAGTTTTTAATCCAGGCGTGCTGCCTATATAGAATTCTTCTAATTTAGTATTTTCCAAATGTTTCTTTAAGCACAACTTAAACTAAGAAGTAATTTGATTTTATTCCTATTTATTTTTTAAGCGTTTATTATTTGACAGAGAGAAAGAGAGCACAAGTCCGGGAAGGAGCAGAAACAGGAGAAGACAGGGAGAAGCAGACTCCTTGTTTGAGTAGGGAGCCTGATGTGGGGCGTGCTGTCAGAACCCTGAGATCATGACCTGAACTGAAGGCAGACCCATAACGGACCAAGCCACCCAGGCGCCCCAAGAAAGAATTTTATATCATAACCCTGTACACAGTCATCTGTGTCTGTACAGTACAGATACATGCATGATTGAAACAGAAGTTTCTCTCCATAATAGACTTTTATTGCATGTGATTCACTCTGATATTTTAAGAAAAATGCAGAGATCCCCTAAACTAGGGGTCAGAAAGCTTGTTCGGTAAGGAGCCACATAAGAGTCTCTGTCACATTCTCTCTCTCTTTTTTAAACAACTCCTTAAGAATGTGAAAACCATTCTTAGTCTGCAGGCTTTACAAAAACAAGGCTTGGAGGCAGGATCTGGTTTGCAGTCTGTAGGGCTGGAGTGTGCCAACCCTGAACTCAGTCAGTTTCACCACCACCTGTTTACAGTCAGAAAACCATTGCTCCGTTGTAAACTCTCTGAAGGTTAATTGGGAGGACCCGAAGATGAAGGGCCGTGGTTACTAAACTTGGCTGAGGGGCGCCTGGGTGGCTCAGTGGGTTAAAGCCACTGCCTTCAGCTCAGGTCATGGTCTCAGGGTTCTGGGATCGAGCCCCGCGTAGTCTGCGGTGGCGGCATCGTCGGGCTCTGAGAGCCCGTTTTCCTTCCTCTCTCTCTGCCTGCCTCTCTGCCTGTCAAATAAATAAATAAAATCTTAAAAAAAAACAAACTTGGCCAAATCATGTACCAGGGAACCTTCTTAAAAATCAGGTTCACTCAATAAAGTAAAAAGATTTTTTAAAAAATCAGGTTCACCAGGGCACTTGGCTGGCTCAGTCTGTAGAGTATGTGACTCTTGATTTCGGGGTCATGAGTTGGGGTGGAGTTTACTTTAAATTTTTTTTAAATTAAAAAAACATCCGGTTCACAGAACTTGTTACTGAATCACTTTGGGCCCTAAAAACATTAGCATCTACTGACAGTCTAAATCTTCCCTAAATGATTGGCAGGCTCCCCACCTCCAAGAAGAGGTTCTTGTAAGAAAGCAAAAGGCTTAACCATGTAACTTAGGGGAAAAAAGAGCAGCGGTCTTTCCTTTTAGTTACATGGGTTGGTGTCTTTCCTTCTTTTGAATGCCATGATACAATTCCTAACCTTCAGATTATGCTTTCCTTTGTAGCTTTGCCAGTTTGAGAATTTACCCGCATGGATTGGTGTTGTTGGATCTTCAGAGTTATGATGGTGATTCGCAAGGCCAAGAAATGGACAGTGTTGGTTTTCCACTTTTATTTACTTTTATTTAATTATTTTTATACTGATTTTTAATCACAAGTATTTGAGGGTTATCAAATCTCATATTTTTAATGATAAGATGATTTTACGCAATTGCTGATCTCCCAGTTAAGTTTAAATTTTCCTCCCTCCAGCTAAGTGATTTTAGAAGAAAAATAGTGGTTCCTCAATTGTTAGGAACCTGGCTTGTCCTTGCTCCTTTGGCTGCTTGAAAACTGAGTAATTTTACTTTCCATTGGATAAACTGTAATCCTTTGAGCAGGATGTTACATCTGCATTATCCTTGTGCTCTCCCCTTTCCCGTTATCTTGCTGGCAGCTTGCACTGAGGTTAGCACCAGGAGGCGGGGTTGGCAGCAGGGATGGGGGAGGTCAGGAATATCGCCCAGCTCTGTCACCGTGGCCTCAGCCTCCTGGAGCCTTAGCTGTTCTACTCAGCTTGTTCTATAAGCCCAATGACTTCTTTCCTTTCAATTGTAGCTTTTGAACAAAGTAGAAGAAAGAATGAAAGAATTGAGTCAGGACAGTACTGTGCGGGTGAAGCGGTAAGTCCACTCCTGAATGTCCTTTTATATTTGTTTAACTGGTAAAATTAGAATGGCGGTGTTGTCCCTGAGTAGCTTCTGGCAGCATGGTAGCCGGAGCTAATGGATGCCTCACACCCAAACAAGACAAGATGTGTGAACACGCACACGCACGTGTGTGCACGCATGTGCTGTGTCAAATGAAACAAAGGTCGTAAGGAGATAGCGAGGAGAGAGCGAACGAATCAGGAGCTGGAAGCGGAGAAGACAGAGGAGCTGGGGGAGGTTTCTGCCTTAGTCTTAAGGGATCGAGAGAACTCCCCACCCTGGTCCCGTAAAGTGAAAAGGTTGCTGTATCTGCTCAGAGCTCTGGGCTCCAGAGAGGAATCAGTTCTAAGATTTATGACAAGATGGGGTGATAGAAAATTTGCCTCCAAGCTT
>ML097393.1:17659-28744 GCA_003697995.1 Taxidea taxus jeffersonii
TTTTTTTTTTAAGATTTTATTTATTTATTTCAGAGAGAGAGAGAGAGTGAGAGAGAGCATGAGAGGGGAGAAGGTCAGAGGGAGAAGCAGACTCCCCGCGGAGCTGGGAGCCCGATGCGGGGCTCTATCCCCGGACTCCGGGATCATGACCTGAGCTGAAGGCAGTTGCTTAACCAACTGAGCCACCCAGGCGCCCCAGAACATTTCTTTTGAACAGTGCGATGGTATTTGTGCGTGGCAACAGATTTTAAAAGAGCTTTGATAGAAGTCACAGCTTTGACATTTGTTGGAATGGACAGAGTCTTGTGTGGGGCCTGGGAATTAAGAATAGGAGTTAATCATGGATGCCCCACTAGTAATTCTCACCAGTTTGCTCTTGTCCTGTTTGGGTGGCTCCTTATCAGGCCCTGAAAAGTAGGAGACCTGTCCCTTACTCAAAACAGCAAACACAGAGGGACCTAGAGGGACTTTATCAAGGTCATGTCATCACTGATGGAAGCGACCGGAATACAGATTTCTCTAGTTGACAGCACTTTCCAGAAGCAGGCTTTCATTTTGGCAAGACCTAGGATGTATGTGGAGGACTTATTAGCTCAGCATGCTAAGTTTTATCAGACCACAGGAAAGCTCTAGGGCTGATGTAAGGCAAGTAGAAGGTTGGTTAATCTCTGATAGGGTAGAAAGCCGTAACTGCCAGTAAATGAACACAATAGTGTACAATTACCCACTTGGTGGAAGTCCGTCAGAGAACCTAGATTTGTTTATCCCGCCTAAGTTCAGTGTACGTCTCCTCAGCCATATTTCCCTCTTCCCTATCCTTAAAAACATGTCCACACCCGTCCACTTTTCTGGACTTTTCCACCTTTCCCTGCTTGCAGAGGTTTTCAGCATTCCTTCGACTGGTACACACCTGTGTGCACCAACCTGAATTCAGAGGGTTCCCACTGTGTTCTGAAATGTGTTAACTCTGTGAAAATGAATTGGCCAACATCAAAATGCCTCTGATTTTTATTGGTCTTGCTTTTATTGGGGTTACTTCTAGGAGTAGGTAAGTAGATGGAACACATTTATGGGTTTTGGCACTCATGAGAAGTTCTGGATATAGCAGTTTTCCAAGTGAGAGTGGAGTTCAACTTCATATTTTCAGTTCAAAGTACAGACATTGCTTTTGCTTGCTCCTTACAGCTTTTCGTAAAATCAGGGTAGAGGGGTCCAGAAGTTACTGGGAGTACTTGGTGGCAAGCTTTTTGTAATTGGCCTCAAAAGGACAAGAATGGTGCCATTTTTCTGTCTGGGGAATGATATGGTTAGAAATTTAGTCATTAAGTAACTCGTAATATTATCTGAAATCATCATTCCCTTGTGGGCCATGGGATGGGGGCACCTGGGTGGCTCAGTTGTTGAGCGTCTGCCTTCGTCTCTAGTCATGATCTCAGGGTCCTGGGATCACGTCCCACATTGGGCTCTCTGCTTGGCAGGAAGCCCGGCCCCCCCTCCCCGGCTGCTTGTGTTCCCTCTCGCGCTGCGTTTCTCTCTGTCAAATGAATAAATCTTTAAAAAAAAAAAAGCCATGAGGTGCACTAGGTAAGTTATTTTTACATTCTGTTTTTCCAAAGAGAAGGAACAGGAAAACAAGCTTACGTCCACTAAGTTTTGTCGGGCTTGGGGGTGAGGGAGATTGCACCTGAGACCCAGGACTTGCTCTGTCTGACCCTCTTCAATTTTCAGCAGTGAAGGTTGAAAGAAGAGTTGTGCTGGGCTCCAGAACATATCTGGTAGCCCATTACAAGGAGATGCCCTTCATGCTAGGATGAGTACTTCATCAAGATAAATGGCTTCCTCATCCTGTTAGAGATCCTTGTTGTTTCTTTGCCAGACTTTAAAAACCATTGTGTTGCAAGGCGACTGGCCTGGCTGCGTCAGTGTCAGTCGGTGGAGCGTGTGACTCTTTGTCTCGGGGTGGTGAGTTAGAGCCCATCTTGGATGTAGAGATTACTTAAAGATGAAATCTTAAAAAAATATATAATAAAATTTAAAAAAATGAAAACCGTTGTGTTGCCATGAGCCCTTTACTTCAGCCAAGGCACTTAGTGACACAGTTGAGAATGGACATTTCGTTTCATCGGGTTTGTGCATAGTTTAGTAATTTCATATAGCTTGGATGCCTGTCAACCAGGGGGTGGGTTTCCTTCCCTGAAAACCCATGACTTATTTGTCACCTTCATCTAATGTCACCATAGTTTACGCTCCTACCCCTGTCTACCCACCAACCATTAGCCAGGGCTGGAAGAGGCTTCCCCCAAGTCCTGTTTGCCTGCTCTGGACCAGGGAGGGAGGGAGGGAGGAGGTATTGTCCTGTTTGGGTCTCCGCATTAGACAGAACTGGTCTGGGAACATTCCGGCAGCTGCATTTGTTCACTTAAACAGTACAAGGAATGGTTAAATCAGGAGTTGCTAGAATTAAATGAGAATTAATGGGAATTTGCTTTGTAAATCTGAATATTGTTTTATATATATATATATAGAGAGAGAGAGAGAGAGAGAGAGAGCGCGCGTGCATACATGCAAGCCAAGGGGAGGGGCAGAGGCAGAAGGAGAGAGAATCTCCAGCAGACCGCACACCCAGCGCACAGCCCGATGTGGGGCTCCATCCCACGACCCTGAGATCATGTTCTGAGCTGAAATCTAGTCGGACTCTTAACTGACTGAGCCAGCCAGGTGCCCCAATCCTAGTGTTCTTTATGGTTGTTAGTGTTTGCTCAGAGGACACTTCATTAAAACAGGTTCAGACTGTATTCCTGGAAACAGGTGAGTGGGAGGGCAGAGTCTCACCAGAGCAAGTCAGAGGTGGCAGATCCCAGCAAACAGCTGTTTTATTGTTGCTGGGGAACACATGACTTGCACACAGGTCGGTAGGGAGCTAGTTCTCATTTTGTGTTTTCTGTTAGATTTGCCAGTCCCCAGTTCTGGCTGTGGTTTTCATTGTCATTTAGTGTCCTCTGCTGGTAGTTCCTAGTACATTCACATTGTCTGAAATACTGAGCGTTTGCAAAACAATGGGATGGAAAAATCCTCAGTTTGCAGTCCTTCTGGTAATAATAATTGATTCAGGCAAGAATCTTTTAGATGCCGAAGCTACTACTGGAGATTTGTTGAGAGATCAGGGCTTTCATGTAGTTTGAGAGGGCTACCCCACAGGCTGCTTAGTTCTTTCAGAGGGAAAAAAGGTACCTTTGCAAATGGAGGGATCTAGTGCCATCCGCTTGAACCAACTGGTCATACTTAGCATCTCTAATGATAGGACAAGCACACAGCTTCTGCCCCTGATGCGATGCTTGTGTAAATATCTGCCACCCTGACTTTAATGAACAAAGAGGTGTTCAGGCAAACCTGCCCTAGGCATTTTCTGCAGAACACCTGGTCTGCACTTCCCTGAGATGTTAGGAAACACACCGGGTGGAAAAACTATACTAGATGAAATGAGGGTAAAAAAGGAAAACAAAATACAGCATATGATCCTTCATTCAGTAGCAGAACAGCTGTAAGTGACATGATTGGGACAGTCGTGGGGGCATTTGAATGCGGTTTGTGTACCAAATGATGGTATTAGACCCCCGTACACTTGTGTGAACATGGTGGTGGCAGCGTGGTGTGGGGTGAGCCGTCTTCAGAGATTCCTGCTGAGATATTTGGGCTGAAGTGTGATGTCTGAGGTGGCCATTTTGTCCAACCTTGTTTTAGGGAAAATTGAAGGCATGCCAGAAAGGTCCATTAAAAAAGTAACCTCTTAATATATGACAGTTGCTGAGATTTGCTAGTGGCCCAGTTTTGTATACTATTCTGGAACTGGCCGGAGGACACGTGGCTTGCTTCTCTACACTCACGCTTCCGGGTTCGCTTTTCCCCCCAAACTTTTTTTTTTTTTAAGTAATCACTACACCCAACGTGGGGCTTGAACTCACAACCCCAAGGTCCACAATGACATCGTCTGCTGACTAAGCCACCCAGGTGCCCCTCCAGGTTCACTTTTAAGATAGCGGCCCCATAACCAGTGTTTGTAAATGCACATTCTTGTTTTCCCTTTTTCCAGATTACCACCCATCGTTCGAGGCGGAGCTATCGACAGATACTGGCCCACTGCTGATGGTCGCCTGGTTGAGTATGACATAGATGAAGTGGTGTATGATGAAGATTCACCTTATCAGAACATTAAAATTCTACACTCGAAGCAATTTGGGAATATTCTCATCCTTAGCGGGGACGTTAGTAAGTATTCCATCCCTACCCTAGTTAGGTAGCTACCTAGTTAGCTAACTAGCTACCCTAGTTAGGTACCCTAGTCATTTAGCATAGCAAAGCGACAATGTTTTAGATTATGGTGCTTTCATGACAAAGAGCACCATTGTGGATGCGTCCTAGTTTGTCCTTGGCAGTGCTGTTTTTTGGAAAGGAACATTTATGTCATAAATAACCTGTGGATTATCTGGGCTTTCATGTTTTATTTTTATTTTTTATTTGAAAGATTTTCTCTTTTTTTATCTTAGAGAGAAAGAATATGTGCACAGGGGTGGGAAGAGGTACAGGGAGGGGGGAAGCAGACACCACTCAGAGGGCGGAGTCCGACCAGGACCCCGGGGCTCCATCCCATGACCCTGAGATCACAACCTGAACCGAAACTGAAACCAAGAGCCGGACACGTAACCAACCGAGCCACCCAGGTGCCCCTAGGCTTTCATGTTTTATAGCAGAACCATGAAAACTTGGTCTTGATGTTCCTTTTTCTTAGTATCCTTAGTGTTGAGTATTGGCATTATGCTCATATAAATAAAAGATGACTGCTTATTTTTTAAGAAATCTTTATGTTATGGAAAATTTCAAACCTGAGTAGACAAAATAGTATGATGAACCTACGTATACACACCACTAAGTGCTAAGAATTAGCAGCTCCTGGCCAGTCTTGTTTCCCCTAAACCCTAGTTTACCTTTTTTCTCTCTCTTATTACTTGGAGCAACTCTCACATGCTGTTTCTTTCTTTTTTTTTTTTAATTGTGGTGTATCTTTTTTTTTTAAGATTTTATTTATTTATTTCAGAGAGAGAGAGAGAGAGAGAGAGAGAGTGAGAGTGAGGGGGAGCATGAGAGGGGCGAAGGTCAGAGGGAGAAGCAGACTCCCCATGGAGCTGGGATCCCGATGTGGGACTCGATCCCGGGACTCCGGAATTATGACCTGAGCCGAAGGCAATTGCTTAACCAACTGAGCCACCCAGGTGCCCTCAGATGCTGTTTCATGTAATAAAAGATGAGATTGATTTAATCAGCATATCAGAATATTCTTAAGACTGAATTCTTTTTCCTGCTGACCAAAGTATATGTGTATATAATATATTAGGTGTCAGGTGAGTAGGGTTGATGAAAAGTCCACAATAAAAAAAAAAAGAAAGTACCTCTGTACATTGTTGACAGTTTTTAAAGATGAAAAATGAGAAAATTTGAATTTTAGACTAGATTCCAGCACTTTCTAGAATGGCAAGTCCGGTCGCGGTGTGGGTTTGGGTAGAGTTACCATTTTGTACCTGTGTTTTTCCTCCCTAGATCTGGCAGAGAGTGATTTGGCGTATACCCAGGCCATCATGGGCAGTGGAAAAGAAGACTACAGTGGCAAAGACGTGCTGATCCTTGGGGGTGGAGATGGGGGCATATTATGTGAAATAGTCAAACTGAAACCAAAGATGGTCACTATGGTAGAGATATCCTTTGTTTGGAGGTCAAGTTCATTTGGCTTCTGTTTCCTTCCTCTTTTTGTCTTAAGACTCCAGTTAATGTTACGAGGCAAATGCCTTATAAATACTGCCTTGAACAAACATTCCATTTAGTACCAGTAGCCATTTTATATGGCTACAGACAAAGCAGCAGAGATCCTGTAGTTGAGAAAACAAGAAAGCAACCTTGGTACCGTGTCTACTGCTTATCACTTTCTGGAAGGGCTTCTTCATGAGAAAATTCAGTTCTTTTTGATTGACCTTGGTACAAAAATGAAATTGTTGTGTCATTCATCTTTTTTTTTTTTTTTTTTGGTAAATCCGAGACCCAAGTTAGTGTTATAAAATTTATGTTTGTTTTACCTTTAGAAAGATTTTATTTTCCTTTATTAAGATTTTTATTTATTTATTTGAGAAAGAGAGGGAGTACAGGGAGGGACAGACGGAGAGGAAGAGAATTTCAGGCCGACTCCGTGCTGAGCCGGATGCTGGGCTGGATCTCACAACCCTGAGATAGTGACCTGAACTGAGATCAAGAGTCAGACGCTTAACTGACTGAGCCACCCAGGTGCCCCTGCCTTTTCTTTAAAGTATTACTATTTCAGGGGCGCCTGGGTGGCTCAGTGGGTTAAAGCTTCTGCCTTGGGCTCGGGTCATGATCCCAGGGTCCTGGGATTGAGCCCTGCATCAGGCTCTCTGCTCCGTAGGGAGCCTGCTTCCTCCCATCTCTCTCTCTGCCTGCCTCTCTGCCTGCTTGCGACCTCTGTCTGTCAAATAAATAAATTAAATCTTTAAAAAAAAGTATTACTATTTCAGAATTCTTTGATAGATCCAAATTCAGGATTAATTTCTCCTTGACCTGTTCGAACATTGACCAAATGGTGATTGATGGATGTAAGAAATACATGCGAAAAACATGTGGGGATGTCTTAGACAATCTTAAAGGAGACTGCTATCAGGTAATTATGTTTACTAGATAACATTTTGAAGTCTGCCAATAATATGTTATTGACTTGAATTGTTCCTTCCTAAAACAGCTTTAAGGGAAATTGGTTAAGAAGATACATAGATCATCTTGGAGGGCAGGAAAACTTTTCCCTCTACTGTTAGAAGGTGGGGGAGGGACAGTAGAGTATCCCCCCAAACTGAGAAGGCACTCGGTGACTGGAAAACAAAGGAGGCCACACCGTAGAGTTTACACCGAGTTTTACTCAGGGACGCTTAACTGACCGGCTGGATCGGGGAGAGGATGGTCGTGGCAGCTGCATAGTTCCTGTCTGCAAGGTCCAGACCGTGGTCCATGGCTATTCTAGAGGGAGAGGACATGCAGGAAGGGCACTGGAGTCAGAGCATACTGTTCCCATGACCCTCACTGGGTATGTGTGCACCTAACTGACCTTTAATCAAGCTTTCATTAGATTTTACTGCACCACCTGTGTTTGAGGAAGGGGAAGACTGGTATCTCTAACAGATTCACGGGAAGCCAAAACGCATCCCAGCCTTCCTGGGCGGGCATTTCTGACGTACGTATATTAATCTCTAAGGTTCCAGAACATGTAGTCCCAAGAGAGGTCATTGAGCAAACATGAACAAGATTAGGGGGCCAAAGATGGACTGAGGATTATCAGCACCCTTGCCCTCTGCCCTTCTAGTTCTTGACTAAGACTTCCTGTAATAGAAGACAGATTAACAAGAGAAAAACAGCAGTTGAGTAATGTTTCTCTGGTGTGCTTGGGAGAGACCCAGAGATAAGTGAGTAACTCAGAGGTTGCTTTAGAATTTAGGCTTAAATATCATCTTTTTTTTTAAAGATTATTTATTTATTTATTTGACAGAGAGAGATCACAAGTAGGCAGAGAGGCAGAGAGAGAGAGAGGAGGAAGCAGGCTGTCCGCAGAGCAGAGAGCCCGATGCGGGGCTCGATCTCAGGACCCTGGGATCATGACCTGAGCCGAAGGCAGAGGCTTTAACCCACTGAGCCACCCAGAGGCCCCCTTAAATATCATCTTAATAGGGAAAAGGGGTCATAGGAGAGTGAATGAATTTTAGGAACAATAATGGGCCCTTGGAAGAGTAGATGGGGTAGGTATATGATATTTGTGACTAAGCGTGTCTGGATGTGGTATTCATCTCTTGTCCTGTGATAGAGGTCACCCTTCCCTGGTTGAACCCACTAGGGAGGGGCTCTCTGACAGCGGAGTTTCTTTTGGAGGATCTGTCTTCAGGCAGGTTGAAGGGAGGTTCACAAAAAGCTGCTTTCTCCATTTGCTGTTTTTCAAGTGCCTACAGCTCAATGTAATATACCAAAGTGGCAGACTTTGAGATGGCGTGTTCTGCTACCTTTCAGAACTCTTTGTGTTTTTCGTGTATGTCTCAGCAGTTGCTTCTTGCTAAGCAAATTAGTTTCTTTCCTAAATTGTACTGTGCCTGCAAGTTGACCAATCATTACAGTTTGTTGGGCATGTTTTGTATTGTATTTTGAGCATGCACGTGTTCAGTGCTTCTATCTACAATACTTGTTAGAACAAGATAACCAAGCAAATACATTTTACTTGAATAGGATCTTAAATGTGTGTCTTAAAAAAAAGAAATAAAAGTATGTCTCCAGATTTTTTTTTAAAGATTTTATATATTTGACAGAAAGACACAGCGAGAGAGTGAACATAAGCAGAGGGAGTGGGAGAGGGAGAAGCGGGCTTCCCGCTGAGCAGAGAGCCTGACGAGGGGCTTGATCCTAGGACCCTGGGATCATGACCTGAGCCGAAGGCAGACACTTAACAACTGAGCCACCCAGGCACCGCCTGTCTCCAGATTTGTAAACAATTCAGACGACTGCTTTAATTTGTTGATCTGTGAATTGCTTACCCCTACCCCATCTTCCCTAATGTGTTGGCATCCAAATTTGATTTCAGGGTACATGCATGTTAATTCTTTAAGCTGGAAGAGAGTTCTGTCTCTATTGAAACGTAGGTGTGATTGTTTTGTGGGCAAAAGGGAAAGAAGGATATATATTTCACATGTGCTGTTTGAGAGTTTTAAGAAGGGGCCGGGTGGGGGTCAGTTTCATCAGAGCCTGGCAGATTTGTTTCACTCACAGGGAGCTAAACGTTACCGTTGTTATCAAATAATGTTTTCATTGTTAGCTAGACTCTCCGCCTAAGGTGTTTTAACCTGTAATCCTCAACCCTGCACCAAGTGACTGTACTCCTCTTTTGTAGCTGAGGAAGATTCAGCTTAGTTCATAGGACATTTATTCAAGATTATAGGGTAAGTTTAGAAGAGTGATTCACTCTGATACCGGGCTCCATTGCTCCAGAAACTTCCTCATATGGATTGAGGAGAACAGTGTAAGCCTATGAGGAACCACCAACCCAGACTTGGCGGTACGTTGGAGTTGTAGAGTGTTGTAATTAGAGGCTGCGTGTATGGAGGGGCCATTTACTAATGGCTTCGGAAAACAACTCTTGACTTGCACATCTGTCTGAAAGCAAAGCAGAGCACCAAAGGCAGGTGGGGACATTGACAGCTAGACATTCTAGGGAATGGAAAAGTCGTATTTTATTTGAAATGGTTCTGCTTTTGAGGAAGTTGGATGTCTGAATACACCCGCCCACCCCTTCCGTCTTCTTGCTGGATTAGAACAACAATTAGGGGGAGCCTGGAAAACTCTTCTGAGGTTGAGGGTTTTCTGAGTGCTCTCAAGGGATGGGTTGGGGATTTCCTCATCTGGGGGTATCCACAGGCAAGCCCCTAATCCATTAAAATACTACCATTACAAAAAAGCACCAGGTCTTTGCAAATGTTTATTTCAAAAACACATAATTACCCTGCTTAAGCAGTTTTAGAAAATAGAAATGTTCCAAAGTGCTCCCAATTCTTTTTATGATAGAGTAACCTTAATACTAAAATCCTTAAGGTAGTACAAAAAGAAAACTAAAGATTGATTTTGATGAGTATACAAGATTCTCAAGGAAAATAGTAAATAAAATCTAGCAGTTTATTTAAAGAACTCTGTTGGGCTCAAGGAAGATTTAGTTCAGAAACATAAAGATGGGAATCTTAAGAAATCTGTCAACATGATTTATTGTATGAATTATTTAAAAGAGAAGATAATGTATTAACAGATGACAAAGTGCTTGGGATATTTAGCATTCTTAATAAAAAGTCTTTTAAGTAAGATAAAATTTCAATAGAAGGGAAACTACCCAAACATAACAAACTGTCAGAAACTTAATGTTACACCAAATGGCAAAATACATAAGGCATTTCCAGTAAAACTAGAAATAAGGTGTAGATGCTTATTGTTACCCTTATTCAGCATTGTTTTCGAGGCATTAGCTAAGGCAGTAAGGTAGAAAAATGAAGAGTAAAAATATAGAAAGAATCATTTTTTGCAGATGATGTGAATGCTTAGACAATCTAGGAAACTCACCTAGAAAATGAGTTGAGTTCATGAGAATTTGGTGAAGTGATTGGATGGAGACAATCTAAAAAAAATTTTTTAAGCTATGTTAAATCCAGAACAATTTGAACGGAAATTGGAGGTAGAGAGTGGCCTGCAGATCCTATCAGAATAATGACAACGAATAATGACCAATTTTTTTCAAGTTATTAATTTTAATTCCAGTGTAGTTAACAAGAGTATTATTATTAGAGATATACAATACAGTGATTCAGCAATTCTGCATTACTCCCTGCTCATCACGATGAGTACTCTTAATCCTCATTACCTCTTTCACCCATCCCCCTGCCCACCTCCCCTCTGATAACCATCTGATTGTTCAGTATAGTTAATTGTTTTTTGGTTTGTTTCTAGTTCTGGTTGTTCATTTTTTTTCTTAAGTTCCGTGTATGAGTGAACTCATACGGCATTTGTCTTTCTCTCACTGACATGTTTCACTTAGCATAATACACTATAGCCCAACCCATGTCATTACAGATGGCAAGATGTCATTCTTTTTGATGGCTGAGTAGTATTCTGGTGTGTGTGTGTGTTTTCTTTATCCATTCATCAGTTGATGGACACTTGGGCTACTTTCATATCTTGGCTAAATGTTCTTGTATTCTTTCGGTAAATACCTGGTAGCGCAGTTGCTGGGTCATAGGGTAGCTCTGTTTTTAACTTTCTGAGGAACTTCATACTGTTTTCTTTTTTAAAGATTTTATTTATTTATTTGACAGAGAGAGATCACAAGTAGGCAGAGAAGCAGGCAGAGAGAGAGAGAGAAGGAAGCAGTCTCCCCGCTGAGCAGAGAGCCCGACGTGGGGCTCGATCCCAGGACCCTGAGATCATGACCTGAGCTGAAGGCAGAGGCTTAACCCACTG
>ML097393.1:28844-83631 GCA_003697995.1 Taxidea taxus jeffersonii
ATATTTATTTATTTGACAGAGAGAGATCACAAGTAGGCAGAGAAGCAGGCAGAGAGAGAGAGAGAAGGAAGCAGTCTCCCCGCTGAGCAGAGAGCCCGACGTGGGGCTCGATCCCAGGACCCTGAGATCATGACCTGAGCTGAAGGCAGAGGCTTAACCCACTGAGCCACACAGGAGCCCCTTCATACTGTTTTCCATAATGGTTTCCGCCATTTGCACTTCTACCAGTAGTGCAAGAGGGTTCCCCTTTCTCCACATGCCTGCCAACACCTTTTTGTTTCTTGTGTTGACGGGTGATATCTCATTGTAGCCTTGAATTGCATTTCCCTGGTGATGAGTGATACTGAGTTATCTTTTCATGTGTCTGTTGCCCATCTTTGTTGGCCGTCTGGATGTTGTCTTTGGAAAAATGGCTGTTCGTGTCTTCTGCTCATTTTTAAGTTAGGTTATTTGTACTTTGGGTGTTGAGTTGTGTAAGTCGTTTATATATCTTGGACACTAACCCTTTATCAGATATTGTCATTTGCAAATATATCTTCTCCCATTCTGTAGGTTGTCCTTTAGTTTTGTTGACTGTTTCCTTTGCTGTGCAGAAGCTTTTTATTTCGATGTAGTCCCAGTAGTTTATTTTTGCTTTTGTTTCCCTTAACTCAGGAAACAGATCCAGAAAAATGTTTCTGTGACTGAGAGAAGGTTCCTGCCTGTGTTCTTTTCTAGAATTGTTGTACTTTCAGGTTTCACATTTAGCAATAATGACCAATTGTTAAATACCTAGGAGTATATTTAATTAAGAATGGTATTGTGGGACTGATAAGAATTAATGTCAAGATCTTACTGAAATACCACAATCGTAGTTGGAATATATGGAGAGACATGTTATATTTCTAGGATGAGAATACCAGAACAGTGTCTTTAACTTCCTAAGTAAGTCCAATCAGAATCCCAAGAAGTTTCTAGAATTAGGTCAAATGATTTTCAGTTTCATTTGTAACAATAAATACCTAAGAATAGCCAAGAAAAAAATATTTTTTTAAATCTATCTTATTTCTTTTTAAGATTTTATTTATTTATCTGGCAGACAGAGATCACAAGTAGGCATAGAGGCAGGCAGAGAGAGAAGGGGAAGCAGGCTCCCTGCTAAGCAGAAAGCCTGATGCAGGGCTCGATCCCAGGACCCTGAGATCATGACCTGAGCCGAAGGCAGAGGCTTTAACCCACTGAGCCACCCAGGTGCCCTGAAAAAAATTTTTTTTTAAATATTTTATTCATTGAGACACCTGGGTAGCTCAGTGGGTTAAATGCCTGTCTTCGGCTCTGGTCATGATCCCAGGGTCCTGGGATGGAGCCGTGCATCTCAGGATCTCTGGTCAACGCAGGAGCCTTCTGCCTCTGCCTGCCACTCCCCCTCCTTGTGCTCGCTTGCTCTCTGAAAAATAAATAAAATCTTACTTCTAAAGAAGATTTTATTTATTTGTCAGAGACAGAGCGAGAGAGCGAGTGCAAGCAGGCAGAGTGGCAGGCAGAGAGAGAAGCAGGCTCCCTGCTGAGCAAGGAGCCCAATGCAGGACTCAGTCCCAGGACTCTGGGATCATGACCTGAGGTGAGGGCAGCAGCTTAACTGGCTGAGCCACCCAGGCATCCCAATAAATAAAATCTTATTTATTTATTTGACAGAGATCACAAGTAGGCAGAGAGGCAAGCAGAGGGCTGAGCAGAGAGCCCAATGAGGGGCTCCATCCCAGGACCCTGAGATCATGACCTGAGCCGAAGGCAGAGGCTTTAACCCACTGAGCCACCCAGGTGCCCCTGGAAAACCTTTTAAAGAAAGACAAGAAACCTAGAAACTACAACAAGCACCTCATCCCATAAACGAAGCTGAAAAACTGGTAGCAAACATGACAGGGATTTAATCCTTTTAAGAATGCAGAGAGCCGCTATAATTTAAGATTAAAAAAAACAAGATAACTAAATAGAAAAATAGCAAAGGATGTGAACTAGTATTTCCCAGAAGGCAAAAATCGTCTGTCCTATAAACTTAAAACGGGATGCCCACCTCTGTTAATGGCCCAGCAAGTTCAGGTGAAAACAGTAGCAAGGGACCTGACAGAATAGAAAGAGGGACAAATAAAAAAGAGGGACACAACAGAATGAGGTGCTTGCATGCACTGCTAGTTGGAGTGTGAATTCTCGTCAAAAGTATAAAAACTGAAATGGACATGCCTTTGTTCTCAGCAACCCAGTGTTTGCATGTCTGGCCTACAGACCGGCATCTGTCTATACGAGGAAGTTAGAGGGTAGTTGCACATTTTTCATGGAATGATACAGTTAAGAGATATCACTACCCCTCCCCCAGAAAAAAATATCTATCTTTACCAAGAATGGTGTTACATGAAAAATTTTAAGTTAAGAATGTGTGTGATCTGGGGCGCCTGGGTGACTCAGTGGGTAAAGCCTCTGCCTTCGGCTCAGGTCGTGATCCCAGGGTCCTGGGATCGAGCCCCACATCGGGCTCTCTGCTCGGCAGGGAGCCTGCTTCCTCCTTTCTCTCTCTGCCTGCCTCTCTCTGTCTACTTGTGATCTCTGTCTGTCAAATAAATAAATAAATAAATAAAAATCTTAAAAAAAAAAAAAGAATGTGTGTGATCCTAGTTCTAAGAAAGAGAACCGCGTATGTGTCTGTGTGAGAATGTGTGTTGGTCGGAGTGTGTGCGAGCATAGGAGAAACTGCGCATGTCCCACGGGATTGATTAGTGTCTTGATCTCTGTGTGGTTGTACTTAGATGATGCATTAAGTGAAGCAAGTTATAAAACAATAGGGCTGTAAGATCAGGTTCTTCAAATTGTGACTGAGGATCTGTGTAAGAACGTTCAGAGGAAAAATTCTGGAATAGGTTATTTTAGGGAATTCTGGCAAACTTCTGCCTTCCATGAACTTGGTTTTCATGAGTAAGTGTGTTGTAACTAGAAAAGTGAAAGACAGGAGAGTAACTCCTGCTACTTCAGGGGGTTTCCTCCAGCCGGGTGGGTCCCCACCATATAGCCTCAGTACTTCAAACATGAAGGCAGGCCCCAAACCGAGTTCCTGTACTGTTGACCCATGAGGATTAGGGGTCCTGCCCCCCCCCACAGTCAAAAATCTGCAATATAACTTTTGACTCCTCCAAAACTTAACTAGTAACATAGTGTTGACTGGATGTGTTACCAAGAACATAGTCAGTGAACCCATTTTGTATGTTATATGTATAATGTACTGTATTTGTACAATAAGCCAGAGAAAAGTAAGTATGATCAAGAAAATCATAAGGAAAATACTTCTGCAATGTTGTATTAGGAAAAAAAAACTGTGAATAACTATTTACTGTATTAGGAGAAAAAAAAACTGAATAATAAGCAAATAATAGTTCCAACCCATGTTGTTCAAGGATAAATGTGTTTATTGCACAGGGTCTGGTTGAGAATTCCAGCTCTTAACTACTGTACTCGTTAATAATTGTGATTGTGGGAGTTGCTATTTCTTACACGGTTGTATTACCAACAGTACTCAAAGTACTGTTAAAAAAAAAAAAGGGAAAAACTGTAGGTTAAAAGTTTGAGAAAAAAATCAATAGACAGTGAAGTCATTCAGTGCCTAGCGTAGAAGGCAAAGTAAAAAAAGTAGGAGAAAATAGAGACAGTAGTAGGAGAGACTATAGACTAGGGTTAAAAGTATGAACTTGGCTCCGTTTCTTACCGGGTACCTTTGGGCAAGCTGTGTACCCCCTCCCCCTCTTCCTCCCTTTCTCCCTCCCTCCCTCTGTCTCTCAAAAGTATGCAGCCCTTCAGGAATTTGTGTTTCATCCTTGTGCAGAGGTCATGCTCATCTTCCACTGTGTCATTCCGATTTTAGTGTGTGTGCAGCTGACGCAAACGCTGTATATTCTCTCTCTCTTTTTTTAGAGAGGGAGGGGTGGAGGGGCAGTGGAGAGAGAATCTTAAGCAGGCTCCACGCCTCTCCCAACACGGAGCCCAACGTGGGGCTCGATCTCACAGCCCTGAGATCATGACCTGAGCCGAAATCAGGAGTCCGGGAGTCCGACGCTTAACTGACTGAGCCACCCAGGTGCCCCTGCGTAACCTCTCTTAACTTTGTTTTTCCATTTGTATACACTGTGGCTAATAATAGTACCTGTAGATCTGTTGCTTCCATGAAGTGAGAAGGCAGGCAAGGCCTCTAGGAGGCACGGCTGGAAGTCACTTTTACTCACAGGCAGGTGTGTGCCACCAGCGGCAGTGTCATTTCCGCCCCCCACCCCCTGTCCCCAAGGGTGTCAGTGCTTCCGCCCACATGAGTCGGCTCACGTGAGTCTGTTCCTCTTCTCTTTGGAAGGTTCTAATAGAAGACTGTATCCCAGTACTGAAGAGGTACGCCAAAGAAGGGAGAGAGTTTGATTATGTGATTAATGATTTGACAGCTGTTCCAATCTCCACATCTCCAGAAGAAGGTAGATTGTTTTTTCTGTTATAACTGAGATAATGTTCATGAAAATGTTTCACTTGGCACCTTGTGAGAATGGAAGGATCTTAGAGATGGTCTCCTTCATTGGTTCCTTCATTTTTGTCAAGGTAGTTCAGCTGAGGCCCACAGTGGAAAGATGGTTGGATTTCAGACACTAGATGAGCACATTTACTCGGTCGTTGGAGAGAAACACTAAATGAAATGACTCAAAATCACATCATTGAGAAATTAGCTTGTTTGGGAATTTATTTCTGTTACGTGATTTTTAACCTGTACTGGGACAAACTGGTGAGCTTTCTAAGCAACGCCAGAGACAATTACCCATTCTTTTTTTTTTAATTTTTTTTAAGATTTTATTTATTTATTAGTTAGAGAGAGAGAGCGTGAGCACAGGCAGACCGAGAGGCAGGCAGAGGGAGGAGCAGGCTCCCTGCTGAGCAAGGAGTCCGATGTGGGACTTGATCCCAGGACACTGGGATCATGACCTGAGCTGAAGGCAGCCGCTTAACCAACTGAGCCACCCAGGCGTCCCGACAATTCCCCATTCTTAAACCACACACTCCACATCACTGCTGGTTTGGTATGTCTGAGTTAGTGTCTTTCCTAAAATCTTGCCTTCCTGCTGAGCTTGCAGACCGGGTCCCCATGTGATGACCCTTGCCGTTTCGCTCTTGGGATGTCGCTGCTTCCCTCTTAAGCTGTTGTCTTTCAGATTTCAAGCACTGCATTTTGGGTCAAATCTTTATTGGTATCGTTAAAGCAGTGCTAAGTACAAGAATATTTGCTTTTGAGCTTGTTTGAGTATGTGCACGTGTGTGCAGGACACCCCAAAAATGACAGTAAATGCTCTTGAATATAAGGTCTTAAGCTCTTGGCTCTTTCTTTTTTTGGGTATTGTTGAATATTAATGTGGATATTTGACTTTTTAGATGTTGTTTCTGATGCATGCAAACCCATATTTACATAACTTAAAAATTTTTTTTGACATCCAGATTCCACATGGGAGTTTCTCAGACTGATTCTTGACCTCTCGATGAAAGTACTGAAACAGGATGGGAAATACTTTACACAGGTAGACTACTTAACTGTTTTGTTTTTTTTTCCAAAAGTCTCAGTAAGAATTTTATATTTTGAAATTTGCATGTATTTTATTGAAATTTATATCTGTTAAGGATAGAACATCGTAACTGAGTTATGTTTTTTCAAACAGTAGTTTATAACTAGCTGACCTGTCATGCCTTGGAATTCACGAGGCCCGTTCTGTCCTCACTGCCCAGCCTTGGGCTGTGGCTGTAGTGTGTAGTATCGGCCACCAGATGGAGACACAGATTGTGATTTGTGTTTTCGTTTTCTTTTTTTGACTTTTCCCTCTCTTTATCCTCTAGGAGATTGTTCATTGGAAAGCCAGTTTAGCCACATAAGTTTCATAAACTGCTTTGCCTGTAGTATGAGCTCCTACCACCAGATGGAAGCAAATTGTTTTTTTCTCATTTTCTATGGGCTTCTTAAATTTAAAAGACAATTTAAAGTTTATATCTTCTGTTATGTAAAACATATATATGTGTATATATATATACACACACACATATATATAAAACCTACCAAAGCCCTGAAGAATATTCTGAAAATGATCATGAAAGGAGCTAAATGATGATCTGCATCTCTTTACTTGGTACAACAATCCCTTGATCCATAAGCAGAAGATAAGCACTTTGGTGGTATTGCACTGTGGTCCCTATAATTCTTAAGGGCTCTCGGGAGACCTCCTGCACCCCTTTAAAAAGCATTAATATGTTTAAATGTCAAAGACTAGTAGAGAGGTATTAACTTTATTCTCCTAAGGAGACATTTTAATGTAGGCACAGGGCAGTTGATGGGATCTGAGATTAATAATGCTGAAAACAACTTGGCAACTCTAAGAGAACTTTGGTCTTTAGCCCATCCTGTTTTCCTTCTCTTCCTCCTGCACGAAGATTCCGCCCCCTCACCCCTCTCCCCCGTGGTGATTAATCCTAGACCTTGTACTTGGTGAAAATATTGGGAAGCTTCTAGGGAAACTGACAGCTGTTTATGAATGGGTTTTTTGGCCTGATGTTTAGAAATGATTTTTTTTAACACATTCTAGACTTGACTCCAAACCTGGGGTCTGCAGACAACAGGCAGAATCTCCCCTCCTGCTTGTTTTGATAAGATTTACTTGGTAGACAGCCACATTCATTCATGACAATTTACCTTTGGCTGCCCTCATGCTATAGGGGCAGCATTGAGTAGTTGTGATGGGGACTGTAGGATCTGCAGAGCCTAAACTGTTTTCATTCTGGTCCTTTACAGAAGAATTTTGCAGACCCATGATTTATAGGAAGCCTGCAATGAAACCTGGGGAGGGCTGGGAAGAGCCACACTGATGGGAATTGAGCTGCCTCAGGGCCGGGGGTGGGGGATAGTTTGAATGGGGGAAGATGGGCTTTCATGAGACTAGAAGAGACAGGTCCTGGGACTTGATCTGCCTCCCTTGTCTACTCCACTTCGCGTTAAGAAAAGCCCTAGAGTTTCTTTGATACAAAATAATGTATATGGCAGTTGTGTAAATTATGCAAAATACTACCCCCCCTTGAGAAGTGGACATTACTTGAGAAGTGGATATTACCCTCGCTTGACACATCTACATTCCTCCCTGATCCCTGTCTACTTTCCAGAAGGTAACCCATTTTTTAAAATTCCCATATTTTTCCTTCTTTCCTTCCTTCCTTCCTTCCTTCCCTGTGCCCAGTGTGGGGCTCAAACTCATGACTATAAGATCAAGAGTCACACACTCTCCCTAGTGAGCCAGCCAGGTACCCTCTTGTACTTTCTTTATAGATGTTTCATATGCGTGTTATTTCCTAAATCATTATACTGTTTACCTTGCTTTTGAACTTGCTAAGAATGGTGGTGTTAAGAATGTATTCTTCTGGACCTGTTATTTTTTTTACATTACAGAAACCATAACCTCTTTTTAAAAAGATTTTATTTATTTATTTGACAGAGAGAGGCACAGCAAGAGAACAAACACAAGCAGGAGGAGTAGGAGAAGGAGAAGCAGGTCTTCCACCGAACAGGGAGCGCGATGCGGGGCTTGATCTCAGGACCTCAGGATCATAACCTGAGCCGAAGGCAGACGCTTAACAACTGAGCCGCCTAGGCACCCCAAAATCATAACCTGTTAACTGTTAAATGTAACAGATAAAAACAGGTGCCTGGGTGGCTCAGTCGGTTAAGCGTCTGACTTTTAAGAAGATTTATTTATTTCATTTGAGAGAGAGAGTGCAAGCACGAGTGGGAGGGGCAGAGGGACAGGGGGAAAATCTCAAGCAGACTGCCCCATGAGTGCAGAGTCCAGTGCAAGCCTCGGTCTCACAACTTCCGTGCCATCTGCCCCCATGCTCTCTCTAAAAATAATGATAATTAATAATAATAATGAAAGGTGTAAACAGTACAGAAATCTGTACAGTTAAAAAGCAAGTGTCACCTACCCACACCTAACATGGGCCAAGGAAGACTTTCTAGAACCAAACCGATGAATTGGGATACACCTCTTAGAATGCCCCCCCCACCATTATTCCCTTCCCTTCCCACCATTTAATATTAGTTTCTACACTTCATATCCTTAAAAGGTGTTTAATTTTCTGCAATTGGGTTTTTGTTTTTCATCTCCAATGTCTTTTTAATCCATTGAGACATTTTATTTGCACGTATGTATTATATCCCTAGAACAAGAATCCCAGGATTTTCCCTGCTTTGTATTTTCACCTTGCTCCTTCTCATGGTCCATGATGCCAGCCAAGGTTGTCAGTACAGTGAAATCAAACTGGTGGGATGAGAGCAGATTATTCTGGCATTTTTCTAGATCAGATCGGGGGTTGATCACGCCACAGTTGTCTGACCTGCCTGTGAGGTTCACAACAATGTTCCCAGCTCTGTGATCATCAGTGATTGCAGATTCGCCACTGCATCATCACAGGGAGAAACCAGACGTGGAATTGGGAGCCTGGCTTATTACGTGCCTGGCTTATCAAGTGCCTGGCGTCTGCCTCTCTTCTCGGCTCTGTTAATGCTCTCGAGAGCGTCGGCCGGGATGTTCATGTGCACCATTATGGCAGCAGAGAAAGACCTGATTATGTTTTTCTTAAAAAAAGAAAGAAATGCATTTCCATTTAAAAACATTACTTTTTTTGGGTAGGTCTCCATTTGTGGTGAGGTTTTTTTCCTTTCTTTTTTTAAACTGGTTTGTGACAACGTTAGGGAAGAACAAATTAAAACTTTCCTATTTCCTTACCACATTCTCAGCAAGGGGATCCTCCCGTATGCCCTCAGTGGAGAGAGAGTGGTGTCAATTATAAGATGGCAAGAAAAACCATTGAACTGTGCACCTAGGTGGCATTTCCATTCTGTAGCTTCCCCAGTGGTGATGTGCTCTAAAAACATCCAGGCAGTGTTTTCTATTTGTGAATCGTAAATTACACGTGTGGTGTTTATATACTCTCACGGTGAACTTGATGTTGAAACCAAATTATATACTGGTGAAGGGCTCTTTGGCCAAATCCCACTGCAGGACCCTAGATGATGGGTTACTAAACAGGCTGGCACTAAAGGACAACGTCATGCTGAGCGAATGTGCTAAGTTAAAACCACGAAGGGTGGCTCTCAGAATAGTTCTTTTTGCCCACTTGCCTGTGGCTGGTTGGTTGTTGGTTATGAAATGCCCTTCGTGGGGATGCTTACATCACGGGATGCTTCATTTGTAAATGGTTTTCATTTTACATTGGACTTGGCTATTCTGAGGCACACTGGAAGTGAAGTCTTTAACAAGAAATAGAATCGGCACACATTTTCAGTAGTCTTCAGAATGTTATAAAATGAAATAGGTGGCATTAAGTACCCATTCTGAGAAGCCCTACCCCAGACGGACCAAGTGAAAATCGCTTGTGACTCACGTGCACCTTACAGATGAAGAAACTCTGCTTTAGGGATGTCTGGCAGCCTCAGTCAGTGGAACATGGGACTCTTGATCTTGGGACGTGAGTTCCAGCCCCACGCTGGGTGTGGAGGTTACTTTAAAACAATAAGAAAGCAGCAGCCGCCCTGCTCTGGAAGTATGCAGATCTGTGTCCCTCGCTCTGCTCTGTTCTTGGCCTGCATCTCATTCATCCTTTTTTCCTTTGTGGTCACAGAGTGGCTGCTGCAGCTTCTGATGTCACCTCTTGTCCAGAAGCAGAAACGTTTTCCCAGATGCCTCCAGCAGGCTTCCCTCTATCTCCTTGACCACTCCGGGCCGCTGGGGGCAGGTGCTGAAAAAGTGGTGGCAAGAAAGGGAGACACATGAAAACAGTGAAGTCAAGAGATGTTTGATAAGGAATGGAATTGTGGGATAGCCTTTATTTATTTATTTACTTACTCACTTAGTTATTGAGAATACATATATTCTGAATAAACGTTCGTTCTTGTAGGCCTTCAAATCACATATTTGGGGGAAAGCATGGAGAGGGGACTATATAGTTCTGTGTCATTGTCTTAGATTAGGGTTGTAGTTTTTTTTTTTTTCATGATTTTATTTATTTGTCAGAGAGAGAGGGAGAGAGAGCGAGCACAGGCAGACAAAGTGGCAGGCAGAGGCAGTGGAAGAAGCAGGCTCCCTGCCGAGAAAGGAGTCCGATGTGGGACTCGATCCCAGGACGCTGGGATCATGACCTGAGCCGAAGGCAGCCGCCCAACCAACGGAGCCACCCAGGCGTCCCTAGGGTTGTAGTTTTAAGGCATTCTGAAAATCGAGAACATTATCATTCTGATGCTTCGTTCTCAACACCGCGGTGATGACTGGGCAGACATCTCGAACGGCGACGCGTATCGATGTGTATGCGTCTTTGCTCATTGCGTGGTGTTGATACAGTGACTGTGTTGCTGGTGAGAAAGTGGTCCCCCTGCTCTCTGTTGCTTCATACGCTGAATCCTTTGAAGCAGCTTGATAAACGAGGTGGACGAACAGTGAGCTAATGGGTCTGTAAGTAGAACTGGATACAGTTTGCCAAAGCACAGAAGCCTCATCTCATTTTCAAAGGTGAACTTTCATCCAAAGCTAAACTTGTTTTCATTGTTTAGAGACCTCCAGATGAGTGGGGGGGACTCGCAGTGAGACTCCAGAATCCCATGGTTTGCCTTTCTCTCTTTGATTTAGGGTAACTGTGTCAATTTGACGGAAGCCTTGTCGCTCTATGAAGAACAGCTCGGGCGCCTGTATTGTCCTGTGGAATTCTCAAAGGAGACCGTCTGTGTTCCCTCGTACTTGGAATTGTATCCTTAGCCCGTAACAGATCACAACACCCGAGGAAATCCCGTGCCACCTCCACATGTAAATCCAATCGTAGATGGAATTAGCTCTGTACTATATATGGCCATGGTATTCAGATGTGGCTGCACATTGCCATTTCCTGAAACTTGAAAACAATCCTGATTCCTGGGTCCCACCCTCAGCTTCTGGGGTGTGGCCTGCCACAGCCCCCTACCGCAGCTCCCCAGGTAGTTTTCACTGATGAGAAGCCTGGCTCGTTCTCAAGCCCCACCTAGGAGAGGCTAGAGCTTTATGGCCTGGTGAGCCATCTGTTTTTTGTTTCTTTTTTTAAAAGATTTTATTTACTCATATGACAGCGCGTGCGTGAGCAAGCTCAGGCAGGGGAGCAGCAGGCAGACGGAGAGGCTCATCCCTGAGCAGGGAGCCTGATGCAGGGGTCTGGAATCGGGACCTGAACTGAAGGCAGACGCTGAGCCACCCAGGCACCCCGGCGTGCTGAGCCGTCTTAACTAGCCTGCCTGGAGACTGTTGTGCATCTAAAGCTTCAGAAGCTCTACTCGAAAGCTCCCCCTGAGCTATAGCAGGCAGAAAGGAGTATGCTCATTCGACTTTTATATTAAAATTAATCCCACTTTAATATTAGTTTCTACACTTCACTTGATCCTGATTTGCACTAGAAACCAAGAGCTAAAAATAATGCGGGGGATTACAGAGCTAACGGTGTTGTTCATTTGCTCCCGTTAGTAAAGTTAGTCCAGAGAAAAACCAGAATGAGGATTGTCATTGGAAATTTAAAATGCCTCTCTTCCTCCTAAAAGGCAGACTCTGGTCTCCAGATGAAAACTTCCTCATCTGAGGCGCTGGAGTCCAGTTTACTGTCACAGCAGTCTTCGTTGCTGTCTAGGGTCCTGTGACTACTAGGATCCTGTGACTACCGCTGGCCCTCAGGGAAGTACTTGCCTGCAAGCCCCGGCAGCCTCTGACAGAGACACAGGCCCTAGGAAACTCCCTGGGTCCCCCTGGAAGGAGGGGAGCAGTCTGTCTGTGGGGCGGCCATTTTCTTCCATGGCCTGTGGAGATCCTTGACCTCTCTCTCCCTCCAAACCGTCCACCTTCATCACGGTTTCCTTTTGGAACGTTTTCTGTAGTCAGATCTGTTTATATATTGAGAGACTGTAGCAGTCAGTTGATAACATTTGGAGAAAAGGCTTCTGACCTCTGGCTCCCCTCCATCCTTCCATCTTTTTCTGTTCCTCTTTCTCCCGCCCTTTCATTTCCCCACCCCTCTTACCCTCCCTCACGCCCCCCAATCCCTCACCTTCCTCCCACCCTTCCTTGTCATACTCATTCCCTAAAACATCTTACGACCTAGGAAGCAGTATCGTCACCCGAGGGAGTATTTATAGGCCTTTAGCCTTTTCTCTGCTTCGCTCCCTTCAACGCACCAGTGGGCATCCCGGTCACAGGTGGGAGGCGTCCAGGCCAAAAAGTGACCTTCTTAAGAGGACTTAATTCCCATCACCGCAGTGCTTCAAGCCATGAAACTCATCCGTCTTCCAGTTTGTAGGCCAGCAAACAAATTCTAAGCGCTGTCTGTCCTCCTTTGAATTACCTGCTCTTATTCCTTGACTCCCTGTCCAGGTGGGTATTTTACACTGTTTGGAAGAAAGCTAAACCTTGAAGACCAATCTCTCCTAATCATGTGTGCTGTACATGACATCGAAATGAGTCAGGCAATTGATTGTGATTTCCTTCAAGTTTTCTTTTTTTAATTATTATTTTTAATTTAAACAAAGCAAATGGAAAATGTATATTTTGATGTGCTAGGGTGTTAATTTTTTTTGAAAGTCAGCTGAAGGATGATTAGACAGCACAGCGAAGGCTGCTAAATGCACTGAACCCCTAGAATGTGATTTTTGTTACTTTTCGTGTGTGTATGTGTGGGCTTTTTCTTTTCGTTTCGGTAGACTTCGAATTTGGTTATTTGGAGGAATGAACATCATTGTTTTGTTCTGGAGGGAAGTTCTTTGATGGTGTTTCTTTCCCAAAAAATTGACTTAGCTATTAAAATTTGGTGCTTATAAGAAAGAGTTAAGAAAATGAATAGCAATGCTTCGATTAAAATTATAAATGAGAAATTTCATGTGTTTGTTGTTTTATTTCAGCCAGGTCCCCACTTTCTCACTGCTGATCTTACAGAACAAAGGTGTCCCCTGGTCTTTTTTTAGTTCTACTCTATCACTCTGTGCCATTTATCTCTTTATAACGGGGTGTTCTTAGGGCCTTTCTTGAACAGTAGTAACAGTACCGTGGTAAATGATACACAACCTATTACATTCACCAGTTCTTCATTATAAAGTTGACCTGAGGATAGGAAAAGATTTGGCCTTACTGTAAAGTTGAAAGTCGGAAGCTTATTTCTATTCCCACTCTTACTGGTGTATTAGATGTGGAAATACAGAGCATTTTGGGGTTGCTGCAGAGAAACTTTTAAAGAAGATTTTTAGATGCACAGCGAGACGATGATTGTTTGTGGAGAGACGCGCGACAAGAGAGGGTAAACTCCCCTAAGGGCGTGCAGGCAAGTAAAGGCTTGGTATCATGTTTGTGGATAACAAGCTACATGGGGCGGCAGTCTACTGACTCAGATGATTAGACAGCAGTGGTTATATTGTTTTCATGAAAGGTTTATGCTATATCAAGGGATTGAGTTCACGTATGGTGAATTTGCAGTAAGCAAAGCATTAAAAATGGAAATACTCTGTGTTTTGACAGAGAATTAGTGTCAACCCACAACATCCTTCCTCTCAAGATAGGTTTGTCTAACAGATGTTTTTTTTTAAATCATTTTGGTCTTGTTTTTATTTATTTATTTTTTTTTAGATTTTATTTTTAAGTAATCTCCACCAATGTGGGACTTGAACTCACGACCTGAAGATAAAGAATCCCACCCATGCTCTACTGTCTGAGGCGGCCAGCGCCCCTCTCGCAGATACTCTTTAAACAATGAGTGCATGCCGACTTGTCTTGTTGTTACTGGATTGGCATGGGAGAAGAAACAATAACAATTAAGGGAGAATTAGTCATGTTGGAACTAGATCTGCTCTCAGCAAATATTTTTCTTGTGCACAGAGCTTAAAAACATCATGGGTAGACATTAAGAATCCTACCTCGCTCCTCAACTTCTTCTGTAATGCTTCGCAAAGGCTTTGTATTTGCCTACTGTGTGAGATTAAAAATGGTGGTATTGTGACCGTTAGGACACCATTTTAGCTTAACGGACTTGGATTTGTTTTTTTCCATATTAGGAAAGAAACCCAAGTCTGTCTGCGGTCTGGATGTGGTGTTACGAATATGTGGGGCATAACTTTATACTTGAGGGCTAGCTTGGTGCGGAGGCTGAACCCAGTGCTGAGTCTGGTGACACACTCGTGCCACCCGAGCCAAGAGTTAGAGTTGAGAGCGAGCGGGCTGTGCCAGGCCACGGAGGTGCATTTGGGAGAGAGTAAGGGGTGTGCTATGGGAGCGAGAAGGAAACGAGATACTTGCTGGGGGTGATGTGGTAGATTCTGACCCTGTTCATTCCATTGTCTTGGAGAAAGGATGGTGCCTGATTGTTTTTGAACATCTTTGTGACTGTTGAGGCAAACCGAACTATGAGAACTAAAAACAACCTCTACTTTTGCTGCATTTTAAGGAAATGTAATACGATCTAAACTATTTACTTTAATGGGTGTTTTGCTTTATATGATCCATAGGTAATTGAAAATAATATAACATCCTATCGTACAGCCATTTTTTAATTAAGGACGAATACTGGCTGTAATAGAAATTCCATTCAACACATGAGCAGTATAACCAAGAATTGGTTTATTTTTTAAAATGCTGCTTTCTCCTTCAAATGCTATTGAATATTTTATGCAATATTTTTTAAGTTGAGAGAGAGCAGAGTGAATCACAAGCAGATTCCCTGCTGAGTGCGGAGCCCAGCGTGGGGATCAGTCCCATGACCAACCCCGAGATCACGACCTGAGCCCAAATCAAAAGTCAGATGCTCAACCGACTGAGCCACCCAGGTGGGCCCCCCCCTTTTTAATGAATTTTTTTATTATCATTTGAGAGAGGCAAGCTTGGGGATGGACAGAGGGAGAGGGTGATTGAATATCTTAAAAGCTTGATTAACATAACGGTGGGCTGGAGGAAGGCTGGGTTAACTCTTTACTGGGCAAGAGCAGTGCTGATGTCAGAACGAGAAGGTTGAATACTCATGCCCTTGCTCGGTTAACTGTTACTGATAAGATTTTGCGCCTGTCTCAGATTGATGAATTTTGTTCCATTCCCATGACTCCTGAGATTGGGTGAAGAAGTGTGTGTGTGAGGTCACATGTCTCTGGCCTGTATTTGAGCCTTGAGAGCGGCACTACTCAAAGTGTGGTCCTTTGGCCAGTTCTTGGTTTTCTAAGTGCTTTGGTTGACCTCAGCTGAACTTGATGAAGGAAGTGGTCTGCTCATCTCCACGGTGGCGGGGCTCCATACGCAGTCTGCAGTGACACTTGCCGTGGCACTCACTGTTCCAGAGGCTAGTCGGGCCTCATCATTTGATACGAGCTGCTATGTGGCTGGCCGTGAAGAAACAACCTCTTTCCATCACGGTGTTGCTGAGTGTCTTTGTGCTAGAAGATCTTTTATATCGCTGTGCTTTGGGCTAATAAACTCCTTTTATTTACATTATCTTGCTCAGTTTTAAAATAACTCGGTGAATTCACTGTTCCTCTCATCGAGTAGGCTGGTAGTCAGAATGTGAAATGTACCCCAGGGGTCCCACAGCTAGTCACGATTTGAATCCAGGTTCCAGCATTCAGAGTGGGACCACAGGGGTTCTTAAACTTTTTTTTTTTTTTTGAGTACCTTGGACTCCTTTGGCTGTTTGGAACCTGTTCTTTAATATATCAAGTAGATATTGATTACAAGGAAACGGGTTATATTGTTTTTTTAAAAATTAATGACTTAATATTTGTGCTGTAATAACTTCTTACACTGCTAGATCTTGTGGTGGATCAGATACCATAATGTTTGGAGTAGTAATGAACATAAATATTTATAAGACCTGCGGCAAGTGAAATGCGGTTAAGAATGCATCTGATTTCTCTTGCTGACAAAGTCCCAGTTAGCGCTGGCACTAATACAGTCTGTCACCCATGTTCGTGCTTAAAGGAAGTTACTACATTTCAGCTGGAGGTTAGTGCAAGTAAAGATAGAAATGGTTAGCCATGCAAGTTTAGGGACACACAGTTCTGTCCATAGGTCCTGGTTTAAGATCCTCTGGCCTACGGTGTTTGCTTCTATTGTTTGATTGTATCTAGGTGACGGGGAGGGGTAGCTGGGTCCCTTCACTCTGCTGTCAGAACCTCAAATCGATACTGGCAGGTCAGTTCTTCTCGGCCAGAACCATTTAAAATCTCAATTACCTGTGCCGTCATCCCACTGATTTCTGCTTTACTCATTATTTCAAAAATGAGAAATAGAACACGGGCAAGAAATAGCCCAGTGCTTTTGGAAGGCTGTTTGAATACTCTTGGATATGATTTCCCTGGGAAACCAGATGATAAATGTGACTGGACAGGTACACTTATCACCTGTACCTGGGGGGCTCGGGAACGCCGGGGGCAGCTCATGAATGCAGACGCCGTCCCCGGGCAGCAGCCAGCGATGCGGCCATTGCAGTGAGCAGTGGCTTTATGGTGAAGTGTTAGGGAACAGGCCCCTCTCTGTGCCACTTTGCTCAGGAATGTGACAGAAGAAATTGGGGGCTCACCCCGGAGAAGCAAGCTAAATAAGCCACGTCTCTTTTGGCAGAAGCCCCCCACTATCCAAAGAGGGACGGCTGGAGGGTGTTCCCACCCCGTGGGCTAGAGATGAAAAGCTAGGGTTATAAATGCAGGCCGCGGGCAGGTCTACAGAGACGAGGGCTTTGACGCGGGTGTTGACTTAGGAGAGATTGTTCCTGGAGGTTGATGATTAGGTTAGTAGTTCAGGTTCTCACTAAGTGATCCGGGCAGCCCTAAGTTCATTGCAGAGGGAAAGAAATGCTCCTTGGGCTACATTTCCTGCCTTCTACTTTCTAGACAACTCTGCCTCTGCCTGGGTTCGGTTGTGTGAGTTCAGTTGGATAACGCGAAGGCCCCCGTCCCGTCTCCCGTCGCTGAGGGGACACACGCGGCGCAGCCATCGCATGGGCCCTTCACGCTCAGCGTTTGTTTTCCTCCCCAAGGCATATTAAATATTCTTCATTACGTATCGTCCACGTATGTTTAAATGTTTAACGTCTGGAGAGACGGTGTGCCCTGGTTCTCTGGTGAGAAAGAATACACCTCGGTTTGGGTTTTGTTTTTTTTTTTTTAAGATTTTATTTATTTATTTGACAGACAGAGATCACAAGTAGGCATAGAGGCAGGCAGAGAGAGAGGGGGGAAGCAGGCTCCCTGCTGAGCAGAGAGCCCGATGCGGGGCTCGATCCCAGGACCTTGAGATCATGACCTGAGCCGAAGGCAGAGGCTTTAACCCACTGAGCCACACAGGCGCCCCTCGGTTTGGGTTTTGACGGACGTGTGAGAGCTGGAGGTTTTGTTTTTTTTTTAAAGATTTTATTTATTTATTAGAGAGAGAGAGCGAGTGAGCACAGGCAGAGTGGCAGGCAGAGGCAGAGGGAGAAGCAGGCTCCCTGCTGAGCAAGGAGCCCGATGCGGGACTCGATCCCAGGACGCTGGGATCATGACCTGAGCCGAAGGCAGCTGCTTAACCAACTGAGCCACCCAGGTGTCCCAAGAGCTGGAGGTTTTTAACTGAAGTCTGGGGGCAGAGGAGGCAAGTTCTTCAGGCCAAGTCTGGTTGACAGATGGCTAGAATGTAAGCTCGAATGGTCACGATCCGTCCCTCTTGGTCACGTTGGTGTAACGCTTTGCACGTGTAGCAGCCACTTCGGAGGTTAAAGTACGCAACAAAAGGGGGTCCTTGGGATTGCTTTTTCCAAATGGGACATGGAGGAGTCAAGCAGGTGTGAGGACATTACACAGGGTTGGTATGTTCAAGAAGAAAAACGGGTACAGGGAGAAGTCCTCCCCCGCATCTTCACACGTAGAAGGAGCAAGAATGCCTACCGTACCCGAGTGGTGCTGGCCCAGTATGGGTGAAAGTGCTGTGTTGGCAAAAGGGGCCTTTCACTCGGGCTTGAGTCTTTTGGGTTCCTTCTTGGTACCCTAAAGGGCTGAAGAAGCTCAGAAACTCAGGAAGGTGTGCAGCATTCAGACTGTAAAACTGGAACGATGTGAGGATCTGTGGTGTCAGCCATTTCTGTGAGTTTTTTCTCTCTCTCTTTTTTTTCCCCCGTTTGTGGTCCATTGTCAACTTACCCTCTTGAATGTCTCTGTCCTTGGTGACTCCCCACCCATTAGGTGGAATTCTTGCATCAGGTGTCCACTTTGGGCCATGGCTCGGGTCCCAGTGCAGGTCCATGGAGACCAGGCAGCAAGGCCACAAGACGGCCTGGCCCTTGGCTTCCAGTGGATAATTCCAGAAGGGGTTTTGCACTGAAATAGTTAAACATGGTAATGAATTATAAACCACTGAAAAAAAATTGGAAGTCCGAGGGTTTAAGGAAAACAAATGCACAAATAAATGGGGACACATAAACAAATAGATAAGGTGCCTACCATAGAATGCTGTGTGCGAGCTAAGTGTTGGGAGTGCTAGAGTGGAAAAATTAGCATTTTGTAATCACCACAGTGAAAACTGAATCAGGCAGAAATCACCCTCTGATGTAAAATCTTGGGGAAAATTTGATAAGGTACCTGTTTATATGGCTGTAAAGTGTCTCCTACAGATTGCTTATGAGTTGTCTATCAGTTTCCTATTGTAGCTCGAACACATTACCACAAACTTCCTTCCTTAAAATGATAGGAATTTATCATCTTCTGGTTCTGGAGATAGAAGTCTGAAACTAGTCCTGACAAGGCTCAAATCAAGGTGTGGGCAGGGCTGGTTGCTTCTGGAAAGTCAAGGGGAGAAACCATTTTCCTGCCTTTTCTAGCTTCCAGAGGCCGTCTGCACGCCTTGGCTTCTGGTGCCTTCCTCCAGCTGCAGAGCCAGCTCCGTTGTCTCCTCTTGCAGTCTCTCTGCTACTGTCTTCACATTGTCTTCTGCTTCTGACTCGTCAGCGTCCCTGTGGTAAGGCCCCTTTGGGATTACAGAATAATCGCCAATAATGCACCATCTCCCCGATTCAAGATCCCTACCACAGCTGCAAAATTCCTTTTGTGATGTAAGGTAACATTCACAGAAAGCAACAGAGAAGGTTCTGGGATTAGGATGTGGACATCCAGAGGGGGACCCTTCTTCAGCCTCCCACACACTGCGAGTGAAAGCAACTTGATAATGGAAAAATTGAACAACTCCTTGCCCAGGTGATCAAAATCACCAACAATGGGCAGTTGGACATACGTGCTTCCAGTGCTCTGAGAAGGGCCCATCACCACCTGTGCAGTCCTGTGTCTGACCACGGGGAAGCATTAGGCCCACAAGGAGAATATTGTTTTAAAAAGGCCTATATTCGGGCGCCTGGGTGGCTCAGTGGGTTAAAGCCTCTGCCTTCGGCTCAGGTCATGATCTCAGGGTCCTGGGATCGAGCCCCGCATCGGGCTCTCTGCTCGGCAGGGAGCCTGCTTCCCCCTCTCTCTCTGCCTGCCTCTCTGCCTACTTGTGATCTCTCCATCAAATAAATAAATAAAATCTTTTTTTAAAAAAAAGGCCTGTATTCTTTAAAAGTGTTAATGTCAAAAGACACAAAAAGCTGTGAAAAGATTTCCAGATGAAAGGAGGCTAAAGAGATGTGGCAACAAAACGTGACACCGGGCCCTGTCCTGGGCCACATATTAGAGGAGAGATGCTTAAAGGGGATTATTGTATCAGTTGACAAATTGGAATATGAATGGTAGTTTTGGTACAAGTATTGTATTGGTATTAAATTTACTCCAGTCCTTATTGCAGCCTTTCTCTAAGTTTGAAATTCTTCCCAAGTAAAACATTAAACATTAAGAAAAAAAAATAGAGGCTCCTGGTTGGCTTAGTTGGTGGGCAGTGCAACTCTTGATCTTGGGGTTGTAAATTTAAGCCCCATGTTGGGTGTAGAGATTGCTTAAAGTAAACTTTTTTAAAGTAGGCTCCACACCCAGTGTGAGCCCAACACGGGGCTTGAACTCACGACCCTGAGATCAGATGTGAGCTGAGATCAAGAGCTTAACCAACCGAACCATGCAGGCACCCCTAAAATCAAATCTTAAAAAAATAAGAAAGGGGTGCTCCGGCACAGTTGGTGTTCCATCTGCTTGACGGACACAATAGCAGGATTTTTGGACCCGGAACCAAAACCTAAGAGAAGTAAGGCACAAGAGCTCCAAGAAAGTATGTGCTACTTTTAAGATCTAGGACAGGATGCAGTGATCGTGAGGCAGAAGTTCTCATGGCTGAACTGGTTTCGAGGCTTTCCGACTGTCCCTTCTCAGTACCTGCAGGGGCCCCGCTGGAGACCATGAAGGCTGGTCTCGCGTGCCAGCAAGATCAGGATCCTGTGGCAGTTGGCCCTCCGTCCACTTGTGGATTCTTGGAGGTCCTGCTGGCTTAGAGGAAAAAGCCCTCAGGCAAAGATCTCTCAAAGACCCCACTGTTTCTTTGCTGTGAGATATTCTTTCTGCTAAGATGCCGCAGGGCGTGAAGACACTGACTGTTTTCTTACCCTTGCATGTGGCAGAAGAGAAGGATGGGGGACAGGGAGAGCAAGCGCGAAGCCGCCTCTTTACTGAAGGCAGAGAGCCCCATACCTTTGTAGATTTACAAACAGGATCACATTCAAAAGCTATTTAATTAGTTTTACAGGGAAACTGGCCGAGGACTTTAAAAGGTTCAGCTGGAACAGTAGTTGTCCTGCTAGTCAGAACCAGGAATAGAAAAATGAGGGCAGTGCTTCTCAAACTTCCGTGCGCAGAAGGAATTCCTGATTTTGTTTTCTTAAAAAATAGTCTGTTCAGTAGGTCTAGGGCCGGGCCCAGGAGTCTGCACGTCTCACGGTCCAGTTGGCCGACGTCCGTGCTGCCTGGCTGCGGACCACGCTCCGAGGACTTCTGAGCGAGAGTTCTAGGTGGAAGAATGGGCCGCCCGGTAGGAAAATGCGGAGAGCTCTTGCATGGCCCACAGCGGAATCCAAATGTTTTGATTACCGACTTACTGTTACAGGTAGCCTCAAAAGTAATAGCGGTGGCCGTCGTAACTGCTCAAGTGAGTTTCTGTTTGATTTCCACGGGTTAGAATGTCCTTGTGGGGCGCCTGGGTGGCTCAGTGGGTTAAAGCCTCTGCCTTCGGCTCAGGTCATGATCCCAGGGTCCTGGGATCGAGCCCCACATCGGGCTCTCTGCTCAGCAGGGAGCCTGCTTCTCTTCCTCTCTCTCTGCCTGCCTCTCTGCCTAGCTGTGATCTCTGTCAAATGGGTAGATGAAATGTTTAAAAAAAAAAGAAAAAAAAAAGAAATGTCCTTGTGGATTTTGTTAAAACAGCAATTAGATAAACCATTAATTTGGGGCTTGATTCTGAAAGGACATGGAGAACATACCAGGGTGCAGACGTTGCCCTGGCAGCTAGAAGGTTCTCAACACAAGGGTAAGGGACTATACTTCTTATTCAACTAAACATGCAACTTAACTGAAGCCTGGATTGTGCTTTGATTTCATGGGTTTAGGAGAAGTTTGTTTATTTCTGTGGAGAGCAAAACCGGAACAAATTTCAACTGGAGTTTGGGTCTTTTGCAGGTTTATTCAAAATGCAAAGAATAACAAGGGGAAGGATTAGAGGTTACTTGATTCCGTTCTGACATATTGAGAGCTTTCAGTAGCACTGGCCGCTGTGGCCACAGCAGCCTCTGTGTGGGGGGTCCTGGAAGACGTTTGAGGGCTATTCACGGCACCGTGTAGAGGAAGAAAACCTGTGGGCAGCCTCTTAAGGAGCGAAGAACAATAAGCACAAAACACCAGCTCAAAGCAACAGGGCTCACTATGAGGGCTGCAGGAAACGGAAGCGCGCAGGAATGAGTATGAGATTTCATAAGGTGAAGGCTACAAAGAGAACACTGGTTTTCCATAGGGGATGGGTAGGGATGGAGGTGATTTACACCAGTGGTTTTTATTTTTTTTATTATTTTATTTTATTTTTTTCAAAAGATTTCATTTATTTATTTGACAGAGATCACAAGCAGGCAGAGAGAGGGGAAGGGAAGCAGGCTCCCTGCTGAGCAGAGAGCCCATGTGGGGCTCGATTCCAGGACCCCGAGATCACGACCTGAGCCGAAGGCAGAGGCTTTAACCCACTGAGCCACCCAGGCGCCCCTACACCAGTGGTTTTTTAATATACCGAATGTTTAGAAGAAGGCAGCAAAACCCAATATTTATCCCAGCTACAGCTCTACAAAAAGGTGAAGAACACTTGGGTGCCTGGATGAACCTTTTAAAAAAGCGTCTCTCAATTTTGGCTCAGGTCATGATCTCGGTCATGAGATCGAGCCCCCCGCCCCTTGTTGGGCTCTGCTCTCAGCACAGCCTGCTTGAGATTCTGTCTTTCAGATAGATAGGTCTTTAAAAATTAACTCTTAGATTTGCCTTAACCAAAGGCCACTAGGCCCTTCTAGTCTTATTTCTCCCTGACCAGAAGGACATCTGGGGTGGTACTGTGGTCGAATTGTGTCCTCTGCAAAAGCTGTTGAAGTCCCAACCCCCAGTACCTGGGAACGTGATCTTGTCTGGAGATCGGGTCCTTGCAGGTGGTCAGGTTAAGATGAGGTCAGTAGGGCGGGCCCTCATGTGATATGACTGGTATCCTTTTTTTTTTAAGATTTTATTTATTTATTTGACAGAGATCACAAGTAGGCAGAGAGAGAGAGGAGGAAGAAGCAGGCTCCCCGCTGAGCAGAGAGCCCAATGTGGGGCTCTATTCCAGGACCTTGGGATCATGACCTGAGCCGAAGGCAGAGGCTTTAACCCACTGAGCCACCCAGGCTCCCCGACTGGTATCCTTATAAAGGGAAACTTGGACCCAGAAACATGTAAATTGTGGGGATGGGAGAACATTATTCTACAGGCCAAGGAATGCCTCAGGAGAAAGGTATGAGACATTCTTCCTTGCAGCCCTCAGAAGGAACCAACCGTGCTGACACCTTGATTTCAGCATTCTAGCCTCCAGAACTGTGAGACAATAAATTTGTTTAAGCGCCCCAGCTTGTGGTACTTTGTTGCATTCTTCCAGGGAAATGAATACAGGTGGTCTTAGAGATTATTAGATGGCAAATGGAGGAGGGTTTATTATGTATCAGTCAGCTGTTGCTGCAGTAATACTGCCTAACAAGCATACTCCAGATTCAATAGCTTCTAGTAATAAGCGTTGGTTTCTCTCTCATCCACCTGTGGGTTAGCTGGCATTCAGCTGTTGGGGCTGGGCTCTACTGAGCTGTGCTCCGAGCTGTGTGTTGGGTCTGGGTCTGCTCCACATGCTTCTCATCCTCCTTGTTCCAGTGACTGCCTGAGACATGTTCTCATGGTGGAAGACAGGAGGGCAAGCACGATGATGGGGTACATCTCTAGCCTCTGTTTCATGTCTGTTTCCAGTTGGTCAAAGCACATTGCATAGCTAAGCCCAAGCCTGAGAGGCAAGGAAGTACAGTCCGGTAGCATGAAGCCCGAGCAAACACATGAATGACAGGGGAGTGAGGAATTGAGAACAATTCAATCTACCACATTTGACTTCAGAATTTAATGTAAAACCCAAGGAGTACTTAATACCCGTGTTTGCAATTCATGGTGTTTTCATTTTGTTTCTTGTTTTTTTGTGTGTGTGTTTTGTTGTCTTTTGTTTGTTTGTTTTTAAGTAGGCACCACACCCACTGTGGAGGGAAACATGGGGCTTGAAATGACCACCCTCAGATCAAGACCTGAGCTGAGATCAAGAGTCAGAAAGTCCAACCCACTGAGTCACCCAGGTGCCCCAGAACCCATGGTGTTTAAGGAAATAGGAAAAACGTATTTTTCAGAGATAGTGGCACAGACTGTCCATCTTAACTGAGAAATATGTGACGATTGAATATTAAAACTCTGTATTGCACTAAGTGAAGCAGTCAACAGATGACCTCTTATTAGCAAAGAGATGGTAAAATCTTGGAGAAAAGCAAAGTACTAACAGGTGCCTCATAAGGTAAAATAGTACTGTGAATTGTAAAGATACACTACATTGCTAAGAGAGGCCAACGTCTGTGGTTCCTGGGAGGAACGTCATTCAGGAAACTCAGGAAAGGGGCTGCTTGGCAAACATACTCTTGGTAATTAGGGAGCATGAAACACAAGACTGAATTATTGCACATGGAAGTCAAGGCAGCATTGGTACTTCCCTCCTTGCTTTTGGTAGCAGGATCAAGACCTGGCTTGAGAAACCATTATAGATTTCCAGACCTAGAAGTCAGTAGTGCTTCATACATACTTGGTGATGTTACAGTTTACTCATCACATTCACACCAAGCAGAGCTGACTCCTGCAAATACAATTTACTCATGGGGTATAGAATGTAAAGGTGATTTTGAGCAGAGGCTCTGGACCCAGCCCACTGGCTTCAAATCCTGGCTGTGCCACTTCCTGGTTCTGGTATGGTGGCCCTCTTTTGGGCATCAGGAAAATAGGCATAATAATGGCGACTCCGGCTTTGTCCATTAGAGCTGCTAGAAAAGAATATAGTAGATTGGGTGGCTTATAAACCAGTTTATTTCTCACAGTTCTGAAGCTGGAAAGTCCAAGATCAAGGTGTGGGCAGATTCAGTGCCTGGTGAAAGCCAGCTTCCTGGTTCATAGATGGCCCTCTTCTCTCTGTGTCCATGTAGTGGGAGGGTCAAGGAACTCTCTGTGGTTTCTTTTGTAAGGGTACTAATCCTGTTCATGAGGGCTGCACCTTTATGACCTAGTCACCTCCCAAGGGCACCCTCTCCTAATACTATCACTTTGAAGGTTCGGATTTTTCAATCCATAGCAACTTTCTTGTGGGTCACTGTGAGGCTTCGATTGGTGCCTGGCACAGAATAAGGGCTCGGATGTTAGCTTTTGTTATTTACCAGCAAGAATCAAGTTTCAAAAAACGAGTTACGCAAAATCGTAATTTATACCACTGTGGCCAAACTCGAGTATTTTGGACAACTGCTGCCTTTAAAAGAAATCGTGTGGTGGAATCTTAAGGAATTCTAAGTGCCATGCCCTCTTCAGTCTTTATACTCACCAAGAAGAGTTACCCGGATTTGGTTTTACCTAATTTTTATTTATTTATTTAATTATTTTATTATTATTATTTCTTTTTTATTTATTTGCCAGAGAGAGACACACAGCGAGAGAGGGAGCACAAGCAGGAGGAGTGGGAGAGGGAGAAGCAGGCTTCCCACAGAGCAGGAAGCCTGATGTGGGGCTCGATCCCTGGACCCTGGGATCATGACCTGAGCCAGAGGCAGATGCTTAACGACTGAGCCATCCAGGCGCCCCTTTACTTAATTTTTAAAAACCTACAATAATTCTCCCAAATGCTGGTTCTTTTTCTCTCCCAATTTCTCCACACGTCTTCAAGGTAACTGACTATATTAGATGATAATTAAGTGGGGGCAGTAAGGAGGTTGAGTATTTTCGATGGGGCCCGGAAAGACTCATTTAAGGCAGGTTTGGGTGATCTATGTGTGAGTTAAAATCGGTTAAGGTTAGATATGTATTATACAAGTCCCTGGAGAGTAGGAACCATGTGCTAAGGAACTTCACATCCCCAGAGTAGAGCAGGTGCACAGTACCCAATAAAGAGAATGAAAATGTAAATTATCAAAGAAGATTCTATCGAATGTAAATCATCAAAAAGATAGTGTATCTGGTAGTTTGGGTACAAAAGACCCGGGGCGCCTGGGTGACTCAGTCATTAAGCGTCTGCCTTCAGCTCAGGTTGTGATCCCAGGGTCCTGGGATCAAGCCCCACATCAGGTTCCCTGCTCATCAGGGAGCCTGCTTCTCCCTCTCCCGCTCCCCCTGCTTGTGTTCCCTCTCTCGATGTATCGCTCTCTGTCAAATAAATAAGTAAAAATAAAATCTTAAAAAAAAGACCCAATAACATACAAAACACTTAGTAAGTGAGTCAACGTAACAGGAAGATTAGTAACTAGTTCTATGTTTTTTGGCACTGACATATAAAGAAATTAACAACCAAGAAACTGAGATGACCAGCTTGCTCTTTCATGGAATAAATGCGTATAACCTGGCTGAAATCCACAGGCCATCAAAACTTGGAGGGCTAATGTCAACATCCTCATGGAAGGATCAGAATGCTACATTAATGTTACTAGGAAAAAAGCAATGGAGAAATTGGAAAATAACATTATTGGGGGTTTCTGTTATGCACCAAAGAGCTCCTTTAAAAACATCACCCCTTTAAAACAACATTGTGAAGGGCTAATAAAATTATCAAAGTTAGGAAAGTACTTGGCAGCTTGGCAACGTTTATCAGGTGACCTACATTTCTCCCTTAGTTATCTGCTACTCGCTACTGCTTGGCTCCTGGCCTTGAAATTTACAATTCTTTTAGAAAATAGCACCTCATGGTAGACTCATTTAAAAACAAACAGACCACTCTCCCAGTACCTTCTCACATGTTTGCTTCTCCAGGCTTCAACTTTATTAGATGTTGTTAAATTGCTTTCCAGAGTGGAAATTTACACAGAGTACCAATTTACACACTTAACGATCAGGACACCAGAGCTGAGGTTGCTCCATTGCCAATACCTGGTATTGTTAGAATTAAAAGTTTTTGCCGGTCTGGTGGTGTGAATGGTAATGGTATAGGTTTTCATTTGCCTGGTTACTAGTGAGGTCAGGCCCATTTTTATAAGTTAATTGGCTAGCCAGTGTTCCTCCTTGGGAAAATGCCTTGTCTTCTGTCCACTTGGCTATTGGGCTTTTATTTTCTTGTTGATCTCTTATGTTTATATCTTCAGGAAAATAATCCTGTGCTACTTGTATGGTTACGAGTATCTACTCCCAGTCTGCCCTTGTGAATTCTTCTTAAACTGCACTTTGTTTTTAATTACATTTTGTAATCATCAGGAGACCAGCTTTGGCCATGCTTTATCTTTTCATTTATTCATGGTATTTTTTTGATGAACATGAGTTTTTTATTGTAGTCCTATTTGTTGGTCTGTTTCCTTTATGGTTTGTGTTTATTGGTCTTGTTTTAGAAACTTTTCCCTAGCCTGATCTTATATATATGTACAAATTTTTTCCCTCTTCCAGTGTTTTAAACTTTTGCTTTTCATATTTAATTCTTTCATTTGTATGGCATACTTGTCTTTTGGGGATTTTTTGTTTTGTTATTGGTATGCCAGGAGTTGTGAGTGTGTTTTGTTCCATTGTGATGACTACTTGTCCCAATACCCTTGATTAAATTGTCCATTCACTCTCCAATGATTTGAAATGCCTTTGTTGTCCTACATTAAGTTATTCATTTATTCATGGGTCTGTTTCTGAGTCCAACAGTTTTCTTGGACTTTGAGAAAGTGATATTTGACGGGGTTGTGCCAAAAATGTACTTTAAAAAAGATATACAGATGGCCACAGAATGCCAATGAGTTGTATTTTATTCTAGAATATTAAAAAAGGGAAAAGATGTTGATCACAGTCTAGATGTATTTCTTTTTTCTGATGGCCCACTATATAATTTTTTAAAGATTTATTTCTTTATTTTAGTGAGAGAGAGAGTGCACGCACAAGTCGGGGTGAGAGTAGAGAGAGAAAATCCCAAGCTGACTCCCTGCTGAGTGCAGAGCCCAGAGGACTCGATCTCATGACCCATGAGATCATGACCTGAGCGTAACACTTAAGTGACTGAGGCACCCAGAGGTCCCTATAATTTATTTATTTATTAAAAGATTTTATTTATTTATTTGACCGAGAGAGAGATCACAAGTAGGCAGAGAAGCAGGCAGAGAGAGAGGGAAGCAGGCTCCCTGCTGAGCAGAGAGCCCGATGCAGTGCTCGATCCCAGGATCTTGAGATCATGACCTGAGCCAAAGGCAGAGGCTTAATCCACTGAGCCACCCAGGCGCCCCCCCCCTAATTTATTTTTAAACATCAAATTTAAACATTTAAATTAACAGCTAAGTTGTGTGGGATCAGTTATTGTAGGCTAAACAACCACATTACGACACATTACTGAAGATGTTGTGCATAAAATATGTTATCAAATGTGGTAATTATATCTAAGTTTGTTACATTTGTGGACAGAACAGTTCAGCATGTGAAATCGACCGAAAAAAATAACTGTATCTCTGGAAGAATTCAAAGTCTAGTAAATCTGTTCAGCCAGGCTCCCTGTACCACCTTAAAAAAGAAACATTACTTACTTGGTTTTTTGATGACCACAAAATTGTGCTTAGGTAAGCAATGAAACTTATGTAGTTATCTGTCTTCATACTTTATAGTATGAAGTACTATTCCCAGGAGTGGTCAAAGGCAGCTTCAGGGTGAAAACACATTTAAAAGAGGAGAGCTGGGGGTAGCAGAAAGCCAGCAGCTACCTTGTGTATTTCTCACGTTTTCCAGCCCCTTGGAGAATGATTCCCTTCTAAGCTTTTCCAGGATCTGATCTTTCTAATTTCACCTCTTAAAAACAACTTTGTATTAAGTACAGTGTTGTATGATTACTCAAAGCATAGTCAGACCCAGTCCCCTGATGATTATAAAATGTAATTAAAATAAAGCGTGTCTTAGAAAAGATTTTGCAAGGGCATGCCTTGTCAGTCTCTGTCCAGTGGGATTTGAATGGAAGCACCCAGGATCCTACATCTAGACGTTCTAAGTCTCCGATTCTAACCCTTGTGGTAGTGGTAGCACACTGGGTTAATTCGCTTCCACGGGGATCGGAGTCAGACATTCCTTATGCTGGGATAACTCTCAGTGCTGCGTAGATAATCATTCGTATGCTCAATAATACTGTGCGTACTTGCATGTGTCAGCCGCTGGCCGGGATGCTGAACATACCAAGATGACCACGGCCCTCAGAAAACCCCCCAGTCTACTTGGGGAGACTAACTCACAGACATAAAATAGCAGGCTGGTGTCTCATGATCCTGCATGTGTGCCCCGTGGACATCTGAAACAGTGCAGGTAACAATCCAAAATAGCCCAAAATGGACAGAGGAAGGAGGGAGGGACTGTTTTTCAGTACTTGAACGGAAACGCTGATGGTTAGGTGGAAGATACAGGGAAGGGATAGCTGTGTATTTTCCAGGTTTCTTTTTTCTTTTTTTATTCATCATCATTTCAGATAGAAATGTTTAAGGGAAACCAGGGAAGGGCTGCAAGGAACATAGCAATTTGGTTTTCCAAGATCATTATATTTAGTACTTTAATGTCTAGCTTTTGAGGTCGGGGTGAAGGGTGTTGAATTTAAGAAAAAGTAAACAGTTGTTCTTAATTATACCATACTATGGGACTTGCTATGCTAACTTCATACAAAAATAATCCAGCCTTTTCCCCATTACAGAAACATCCGTGATTAAGCAGCATCGATTGTCTGAGTAGTTATGATTGGGGGTTACTACGTTAAATAATGCTGAGCCTTTGAGATGAGCAGTAAACTGCGAATGGAATTCGTGGCCAATAATACCTGTGAAGCAGTGTGTTGTGTACTGTAATATTTAGCACGTCCTCAGGAAGACAAATGCTCTTTCCTATTTGTGTAATGTGTAACACTTTTTGGATATTCATTATCACCTGATGAATTTCATACAATACTAACACAATAAAATGTTCCTGGAATTGGACATGTTGCAAAACATTGTCTCCTTCAACAAATGAACTTGCATAAATGACTACATTTAAGAATGCCGAACTGAGATCTTTTCCTTTCTGCTTAAGCCGTCAAGGCCCTCAGTTGCAGTCAGTAGCTCACCTCCGACACCTCTATTTCTCTTTTAAAAAAAATTCTTGTAATTTAAATCCATCTGGGCAGCCTGGATGTGAATGGTAAGCTGTGTGATAAGGGCTACAGTTTTGTCCTTAGAACTGGCAAGAGGAGCCCTGCCCTGAGTCCTGGTTTCAAGAGGCCTTTCACGCAGGCTCTCTGAACAGTCCTGCCCCCCACCCCTGGGTGGGCGGTCGGCTGCACTGAGGGGATGTGTGCCCTCGTCTCCTTCTAGAACACGGTTTGTATCCCCAAGACTTGAGATTTCCTGCCCAGACTGCTCAGAGCACTTCCAGGGGGCTCTTTCTCTGTTTATTGTCCCATTATCCTGATGGAAGACTCTGCCCGGGCTCTGGCGGGTGCTCAGGGTGCTGCTGCTGGTCAGGGTGAGTAGAGAGCGGAGGGCGGCAGAGGGTCCTGGACTGCCAACGTGTTTTTGCCTGGAACTTCACAGAGTCCGGGCATTCTGAATAGGAACCTGGCCTGTGAGGTGGATAAGTGAGACATTTACAAGTTAGAAGGATAGAATGTTTTTAACAGTTTGTAGCCTGATTTATAGTTTTAAGTGGTATGTGGATGACCCGTGTTTGTACTCTGATCTCAGATCCTGCAATGTAGGTCTGAGCCTGGGGAACTATGTAAAAAAAATGTCTAAAAATATGGACAGTGAGTTCCCATTAAGCTGTGTTTGGAAGAATAATGGCAAATATTATATTGTGTCAGACAAGCTCTTTTTATTGTTATTTATTCTTTTAAAAAAAGATTTCTTTAGGGGCACCTGGGTGGCTCAGTGGGTTAAGCCTCTGCCTTCAGGTCATGACCTCGGGGTCCTGGGATCGAGCCCCGCATCGGGCTCTCTGCTCGGCGGGGAGCCTGCTTCCTTTCCTCTCTCTCTGCCTGCCTCTCTGCCTACCTGTGATCTCTGTCTGTCAAACAAATAAATAAAATCTTAAAAAAACGATTTCTTTATTTTAGGCAGAGAGTAAGTACACGCATCAGTGTGGGGAGGGGCAGAGCCAGAGGGAGAGAGAATCCCAAGCAGGCCCCCTGCTGAGTGTGGAGCCCAACATCGGGCTCCATCTCATGACCCTGAGATCAGGACCTGAACTGCAGTCAAGAGTCGGACACTTAACCGGCTGAGCCACCCAGGTGCCCCAAACAAGCTCTCTTTGGAGTCAGAAACTTTCAAAAGCTTTATGAAACTGAAAATAACCCATTGAAATTTGAAAATCTTATTCTTCGTTCCTTTTCCCCATTTGTAGACGATGCCCCACGTAATGGGCATCCATCCTTTATCTTTTCCACTGAGTGTTCTATTGGCAGAAAGCTCTACAGAACAAAAATAGGTGTTCATTTGATGAAAACCTGGTTCAGTGCACCTAGAGAGCACCTGACATTAAAGAACCCAATGGTGAGTTCTTATGGCAGAGGAGACATGAGCGAGAAACAATTTCCCTCTTGCCCCTGATGTCTAGTAACTTCAGAGAAGAGGTCCATTACCGCTACTCTTTTTATTCCTTTCTTTTCATCCCAACGGCAAAATCACATTCTGAACCTAGCCTTTGCTGGCTGCTTTCTGTCATATCTTTGAGATTCCAGGTACATTTATCCTGCAAAGTCAAGTGCCTTCTCTGTAAGGTCCCAGGGGTGTAAAGATGTCCAGAGCATGAGGAAGCCCTCAAGTGGCTCAAAGACAGGAGGAAACAGACGGTGTATGTTCTCACTCGGGCTATTCTTACTGCCAATAGGAACACAACCAAGATTGGACGATGACCGGGGTCTGTGGTGAAGAGCGAGAGAAAGGACCAGGGAAGAGGGCACATTGTGGTTTTAAGTTGCATTTCATTCACGACTAAGGAAGTTGAGCTGCTTTTCCAATGTTTATTGGTCACTCAGATAACTTCTTTTTGAAGTTCAAATCTTTGGTCCACTTTTTCTATCGGGTGAGCTACCTTTTCTTGTTGCTTTGTACACATTCTGTATACAGTCCAGATATGCAGGACAGGCACGCCTTTGACCTACCTTCCGGGCGAAGAGAAGACGGTCATAATGCCTTTGGCAGACTTCGTCTGTGCGTCTTGTGCTGGGGAAGAGTAGGAGTTGGTGTAACTTTAAGATCACGGATGAGGAAGGGAGCCAGGCTGACGATCGGCTGGTAAGTAAATGCATGGTTGTGCTGATTCTTTTTTTTTTTTTAAGATTTATTTATTTGACAGAGAGAGATCACAAGTAGGCGGAGAGGCAGGCAGAGAGAGGGGAGGAAGCAGGCTCCCTGCTGAGCAGAGAGCCCGATGTGGGGCTCAATCGCAGGACTCTGAGATCATGACCTGAGCCGAAGGCAGAGGCTTTAACCCACTGAGCTACCCAGGCGCCCCTGTGCTGATTCTTAATACTGAAATAATTCTATGCTTCTTGGAAAGTAGGTGCTGCCCTGAGCCCTCAATGCCTTCCCTTTCTTCCATTCCTCTCCTCTATCCTCCCCTCTGCTCTCCTTCCTGTTCCTTTCTTTTCCGTTCGTTTCTTTCTCCCTCTTCCCTCCCTCCTCCAGTAGATCGTCACTGGATACTTCCCATAGGCATAGACAGCCCTGAATAAGAATTAAACACACACACTAGGAGTCCATCTGTAGGTATATGTATGTGTGACAGAACATATGAAATATTAAGAAGCACAGTAATAATGATGCCTAACATTTCTTCAGACACCATTTTGAGGACTTTGTCTTATAATAACTCTATAAGGTGAAGATTATTGTTATCCCCATTTGTTCAATGAGGAAACTGAGACCCTGAGAGATGAGTTTTCTCAAGGTCACATAGACGTAAGTGACAGTGACTGCTAGGAAGCCAACCCAGGAAGTTCATTCACGGGCACCGTGCCTGTAAGCGCTGTTGCCACTGTGCTGTGCCTCCTGGCAGCGTGGACCATGCATCAACCTGAAGGCCATTTCCAGTTACAGAAGGCCAGGGAAAGTGACTGTAGCTGTCAGTGTTCAGCCGGGAAAGCAGGAACAGCTCTATTTATCTTAAAGACAGTGTGTTTAATGCAGAGAATTGGTTCTAAAGGTATTGAAACCAATTGGCAGAAGGATTAAAGAGGGGATGGTGGTGCTCAGAGTTCTGTAACTTCTGGAAGCTGCTACTGCTATCAAAAGAGGAAAAGTGTTGATTCCCAAGTCCTCAGAAACACTCCCCCCCTGTGGCTGCTGCTGACTGGGACTCCGGGGGCCACGGTCCTGCAGAAGCTTCTGGAATTTGTGTGCACCAGCAGCCATATGCCTCTGCTGCTGTCACCTCTGCCGCCGCTCTTGTAGGAGCCCACTGTTGCCTGCTGGAGCCATGAGTAGAACCAGAAGCAGCAAACAAAAATCCAAAACAGACTTGTATGTGCCTCCTGCCCATGAAGGCCTCCCACTGACAGAATCCAGTACTCAGCTGGTAAGGGAGCCTGGAAAATGTAGTTTGTGAGCTTGACATCGAACATGCTAGAAGGTCAAAGTAAGGCTGAGACCCAAAGCATATCCTACGTGCTCGGTATTGCACAAGGAAATGTGGGGGCAGGGAAGAAAAAAATCTTGTTTTGTTGAATCTAAGATACAATTGATTGTAAGATGTACCACAATTGAGGCACCATTAAAGACAAATGCTGTCAAATTAAGGGATACCTCCTAACCCCTACTTCTAGAGATGTTAAAGCTTGGGGAAAAAAAAGTCCCTCTTAGAACTGATGCAATATGGTAAATCCCTGCCCTCAGCTTGCCTGTAGTCTAATGGGGTCCCACACAGATCATTGTCACACAATCTGAGTGATATGACAGGTCACCCCTGACCTTGATAAGAAGAGGGCTTTAGTATGCTTTCTAAAGGAATCTGAACTGAGTCTCAAAATACGAATCTGAGTTTCTAAGGAAATGGTTTTCCAGGTGAAAGCATGTTTTTTCTGAGAGCAAAAAGGCTGGGTGAAGTTCAGTGTGTCTGGGAACTTTAAGAGGGTTTAGAATGACTGGTGTGTAGCGTGTAAATTGAAGGCCAACCAGAACGAGCCTGGAGGAGTGCAGGGGTTCAGTCACCCGGGACGTCCGTGTGAAGCATTTTGACATTTTCCCCAGAGCTGACAGAAGCTCTTGAAGGGTTTTAAGCACTGTCATGAGTCCATTTGAAATTTGACTCTGGCTTACAGTTCAGTTGGCTCTCGGTCGTGTGGCCGAAGCTGTTGTTGACTACTGAAATACCTCCTTCCTTTCAGTGGCTGACTGCTGCTCCAGGCCCTCCTCGCGGCCTTATCTGCCCCAACCCCTCTCCTGGGACCCCCCAGATCCAGCCGCTAAGAAGTCATGCCTGTGTGGCGCTTTTAGCCAAGCCGCCCCATGGTACTGCTCCTTCGATGTCCAGGTTGCTTGGCCAAGCCACCTGTGGGGACCTGAAACCGACCCTCGGCCTCATGCAGGTACGTGCCCTGGGTAACAGCGGGCAGAGTCACAGGAAAAGGGAAGCTCCTGACAGGATTTCCCCAGCAGCCCCCAGGATCCAGGAACACTCTCCCTCGCCTCCCAGGGTGCCCCTCAGATAAGAGCTCCACGGAGCTTACCGCGACTCAGCTCTTTTGGGTTTGAAGTGACCAATTTGGCCTTAGCCTGGGAACCCCAAAGCACTGCCCCCACCCCCGGGACGTAATGAAGCCCCGAGCCCAGGTCCTGCCTCTTGCTCTGTGTGCTCTGCCTTGACCTCCCACGTTGTCCATTGAGGTCCGCTGTGCACCTCCTTCAGGACCCGCAAGGAGGAGCCTTCTCTATTTCCATTTCTCCTGCAGTCTTTGGTTGAACCGCACAGCTTGCACACCCCATGCTCCACTTCACAAATGTTATTTTAACCAAGTCGTAGCAGCCTGGCGCTTTAATTACTGAAATATTTTTAAATATTTTGAATGTCATCCCTGGGTTCTCTGTAGAAGTGTAACGTTTAGTTTTGTTAGTTCTTCAGTTTGCCTTATTAAAAGAGATCTGATGGTTTCTCTAAGCCAGCGGTCTTCCAGATGTGGTCCTCAGACCAGCGGCATTAGCATCACCTGGGAGCATGTGAGAAAGAAACGTCTCAGACCATCCAAGAGCTACTGAGTCCCACGCTCGAAGAACAGCGCCCAGTAATCTGTTTAAACCAGGCTTCCGGGGGATTCTGGTGCCTTACCACACCAACTTGGAAATCACTCCTCTAAGCCTCTTGCCTTCATTAAACATCTGAGTAAGCCAGCCTTGAGCAGTTGGCTCTAATCATCACAGGCATAGAAACTTCTGTATGTTAGTCGTCTAACCAAGGGGTCGGAGTGGATCTGATCAGTTTGAGACTATGGCTAGTAAGCACCGGTTGGATGAATAGTTATTACATTTTAATAGAATGCTGTGCGGAGGGATGCTTTGGGGAAGGTCTGAAGGGTTTTGGAGCTGGGTTACTTATGTTTTTAATTTTCTGTATTTCATAACTCTTTGACATCTTTGGGCCTTGTGGACCCAGGGAGGGCCTGCCCCTCCCAGGGTTAGACAATTCCTAGAGATAGTAAATGACTTGCCTTGTAGCATGCCTTTGAAATGCAACCCAACCAATCCTGAGTCCATGTCGTCACCCGCCTCCTTTTCTCAGGCTCCTGCAGTCCAGGAAACTACTCACCCAGAACCCACACCACCCCAGGGGCCAGATGCCTGACAACTAGAGAGCACTCCCTTAGACCAGACCTGCTGAAATTATTCGCTCTCCCTTCTTCAGCGTGTCTCAGCTGCTTAGCCTGCCTGCCCGTTTCTTTTCTGGAAACCAAACTAAAAGGCTTTTGTGTGTACTTTTCCCTTGTTCTTCCTTTTTCCCCCCCTTGCTCCTCCTGCAGCCTGAACAACCCCGATGCTTCCCCATGTGGCCCTGAGTGACATGGTGTGCCCCTTCCTCTTGAAAACTGTGAGTAACAAGCTTTTCTTTCAAAGCCCTTCTCTGGGTCTGCCATCTGCCTCTACCTGTTTAAAACAAATCTTGGGTACATTTCACAACAAGAGCTCGACAGATTCGAGTTCCATCTGTAAAACAGATGATTCCTCCACCACAGGACTGACAATAGTACACACGAAGCGAGCGCACACGGAAGAAATAGTAGCTGTATGGCCAAGGATGTGAGAAAGTCAAGAAATAAAATCCCCGTTTAGGCTCAGAAGTGAACAAACAGCACAATACATGGTTGGAAGGCCTTTCAAAGGTAGATATCTTTCCCTGTGTTCCATGATGAGCAGCGGTAAATCGGGATATTCTTGTTGCCCAACCAAAAAAAGATTTTCCCCATATTTAATGATGGCTGCTGTTCCTGTGAAGGAAGTGAAACCTGATAATTAGTCTTTTCGAGGAGAGAATTAGAGGAGGCATAGTTTATCGCTTTCTCTGGGTCTCAAGTGTCATTTTGACACGCTGTCCCTCCCTTCACTAATTACCTGAGGTAGATAAGCAAATTTATCAAGTAAGAGGGCAGAGAGAAAAGAGTTTAGAATTTGAAACCTCTCAGGCTTTAAGACAAATGCCTGCTGTGTGACCTTGGGCAAATCGCTTAATAGCTCCAAACTTCAGTTTCCTCATCTGTAAAAGGAGACAGAACATCCAGCTAAGAAAGATGTTGAAAAAGATCAGATATAATGTAAGTAATGAGTCTCATTAGTGGGAGGCCTGGGACTTGAACCCTCCCTAGTCTGAAGGGCCTGCCAAATGAGTAACAGAGCACAGAGCGCTGCCGCAGCCGGGGTTCTGAGTCTGCGTCCTTTAGCTTTTCTTTCCCTTTCCTCCCTCCTTCCCTCCCACCCTCCCTCCTCCTTCCAGGGGATGGATGAATACATTTTTCAGGTTTTGAATCATTTCCTTCTTTCTCACTGAAATTGTAGCTCACCTGGGATTTTACGGCCTTAAACAGAAGGCCCAGCGCCTCCGAGTAATGACCAGATGCACTCATGTAGCATAAAGACTCCACTTTGCTTGTCATCCCGGCCGCTGAGGCTGGGCCAAGGTTGCAGGATTCCATAGCTCTGGATACATAATCTTACCTGGGAGTCCTACAGGGAGAGATGTCAATGTCCAGGTGAGTCCCAGGCCAGCTGGGGTTTGGCCTATCCCCTCAAGCTGTCCATTCTAGCAGGTCCCCCTGGAAATCTGCCCAGTGGATCTGTCATTCAGGGATTTGTATTTCTCTGGACACGTGTTGGCCTTTAGTGCTCTGTAACTCGGTTGCCAAGGGCTTTGCCTACTGTGATGACTGCCCAGTTTACGGAACCCCGGGCATGACTTCTTCGTCTGCCTTCACGGGGTGAGCCACCTGAGAAATGCCCAAGAAATTTCTCTGGATTCCATTGACTGATTGCGGTTAAAGCTCAGGACAGTCCTGGAGGTTCTGAATGGAAACAATCGAGTGGGCGCAGACCAGATGATTAAGCAGACTTACCTGTGTAGTGACTTTTCAGTTAACTGATTTTCATGGCTCGTGAGAAATTATAACATTATTTGACATCCCCCTTTTTTATCCCAGAATGATACTTCGCCCCAAAACACACTAAATAATATGCCATAGTTTTAATATTACAGTTTCAAAGACACATTGACCAATTTCCTTGACACAACAGTTGGCGTTCAGAGAACATTAAATAGAATGATTCTGTGAAGCTGGTCAAGTTCAGGTGAACATTTTGCTTTGTGTTAGCGTGCCCTGTAGGTGAGGATAAGAGGCAGCATCTTCTACTACCCTTTAGTCCAGGGTTTCTGTGAAGGGCCGGGGAGTAAATACGTTCCATGGGCCATATCTGGGTCACAGAACTACTCAACTCTGACCTTGTAGCATGAAAGCAATCATAGACAATATGTAAACGAATGGGGGTGACTTTGTTCCAATAACATTTATTTATAAAAATAGGTGGTGGCCCAGATTTGGCCCACGTGCCCAAGTTTGCAGACCCTTGCTTTTGTCTCCTGTAAGCATTCATTATTTTTCTATACTTTGAACTTCTTTATTTTGCTATTTTTTTTCTGTGCTACAACCTTTTTCTCTTTTCCTTTTTTTTTTTTTTAAAGATTTCATTTTTAAGTAATCTCTGCTCCCAAAGTAGGGCTGGAACCCACAACCCCGAGATCAAGAGTCACACGCTTCACCAACTGAGACAGCCAGGTGACCCTTCAGTGCTACGAGTTTATTTTTAAATGCAGTTTGAGTGCAAGTTAATCAACATTTCCCAAAAGGTTGAACACTTAATGCAGAAAATGGCACAGAATAAAGAATGCACCTTCTAATGAACAATTCACTGGCCTCCTTTCTCTTGCCAATCCCCACCTGCTCTCAAGTCCTCCTTTAGTGAGGAAAATGAAACTTCATTACTCACATTACGTGAACAAACTGCATTTGTTTTCAATACCTCAAAAGTTATTACTTTTATAGGCTTGTTTTCACTGTTCAATTAATGTATTTTTTCTCTGCATTCGCGTATCTTCGTTTGGGATGGAATGCATTGTAATTCTCCCATTATGATTAATGGAAGTCTTCTTCAGTTTACTGGCTTTTCACTTTGCAGTTGAGTGTTCCAGAACTAACTTACGCGTTTAAATGAGGAATAGGGGGTACCTGGGTGGCTCAGTGGGTTAAAGCCTCTGCCTTCGGCTCAGGTCATGATCTCAGGGTCCTGGGATCGAGCCCCGCATCGGGCTCTCTGCTCGGCGGGGAGCCTGCTTCCCTTCCCCTCTCTCTGCCTGCTTCTCTGCCTGCTTGTGATCTCTCTGTCAAATAAATAAATGAAATCTTTTAAAAAATGAGGAATAGCTGTACGTCAGGGTAAGTCCTAATTGCCAACCCGCGGCCACCATTGCCTGTCAGTTAGGTTCTGGAAAGTGTGGGGAGACTTGGAGAAGAAAGGGAAGCAGGAAGAAGTGGTGTAACACTTGTGTGTACCCACAGTGTACGGCAGCGATCCCCTCACCGACTTTGCCTTTCCTGAGTTTGCTGTACTGCTTGAGCCTAGTCCTTGGGCCTCAGTGTTCTCATGGCCAACCAGACTTAAAAAGACCTTTGCTATCAAGCATATACTTTTACCATGAGGTTAAAATGGGAAATGAGCGTGCTGTCCCTCTGTGATATATCATTATCATCTGAGCGTTTAGTGAAGGAATTAAGGAGGCTGCAAGACACCCAGGCACTAACATGTGAGCGTCCTGAGGCTACTTTTTAAGAGTGAGTACCTGGGAGCTGACGTGCCTGATTTTCATTGTTTTTATTGCTCCCTTCACTGTTGTGGACCGTGAACTGTATGTAGATGCTGGGGCTATAGCATTGAACTTGATGGATGTGATTCCTGACTTCACAGAGCTCACAGTCTAAGAAGTACTATGGATTCAAGTCTAAAATCTCTTGGGAGAATCCCACCCTAGGAGCCAAAGGCCTGCTAAGATGGGTTATGGAATAACAGCCACAAAATATCATCAACAGGTAATAAGCACATAATATCTATAGCATACTATGGTGTCAAAATTTGGACAAAGGCTTATGCTCTTCTGCCTTTGGGCAACATGAGATGAGCAGAAAGTGAGGTAGGATGTGTTTTGGAATAAGTCTAAAACCTTGAAAGAACCCCATGCTAAGGGTATAAGGCCTGACTCAGACCAGCCAGATAGGACTGTGAACACATGGCCATGTAATGCTGGGCTCAACAGCCTCTGCTGAGCTCCAGTGGGACCCACAAGGCCATGGCACAAGTTCTGCGTGAGAACTGTGCTCTACTGGTTTTCAGACGAATTCTCCACCCCCATTCCCACTGACCTATGAGTGTCAGCAAAACAAAAACAGTTAAGTAATTAACAGTGTTGTGAACCAATGATATCTGTATCATTGGCTAATAAAACCCATAGCAATGGACTCTCAGTGGCCTTTCCCCACGAAGAAAGCAGATTTTCACAATTTAAATTGTTTGCATAGTTGAACAATCAAAGACCCAGTCATTCACTCCATCTTTCCAGTGAAACCAATCGCCTTTGATTTTTTATCCTGGAGAATCCACTGAAATGGGCATTTCATGGAAACACAGAACTGTGCTAACCAAATGCTGCCTTGGTGGGCCTGGAGAGCAAAATACACGGGGGCCCTTTCCATCAAAAGATGCAGGGGGGGGGAATCTTGTACCATTTCTTCTGTGGTTGCTAATAAGCTTAATTTGAATGCTCACCCCTCCTTTATCCAATTCCTAGCACCACAGAGAGGAAGTGCTTTTTCTTTCTCCTTAAAAAAAAAAGTTCCCGTCCAAACCATCAGCCTCTGTAGGTTGTCTTAATTGCTGCTTTGCACTGCACTGGACTATGACTCTGATTTTCGGCACATGCGGTCATACACCAAGTTCCTAAAATAAAATGCTCCAGGATATCCCAGGAACTCTTAGAGGTCTTTAAAAAGGGACTTGCACACAGAAACTATAGCTTGGATGGAGACAGTTCAGGCGAGCAGAATGATGAGTGCACAAGAATTACGTGATTCACTGAGACCTTAGAGCAGGGCCGGAGAATCTCGCCACCTAACTTATCACGGTTTGGGGGAGTTTGATGAGAATCCAGTTTTGATAAAGACAATTGTTTTTTCCTCCCTAAGTGACTATACATTTAAATAGCTAAAACATCTGTTCAGCCACATAGTAAAACATGTACTCTCAGAACGCCTGAGAGAAGAGCCTGCCAAATCATCGGTTGCGAGCGACTTTGCTGGGGGGGGGGGAGCACCAAGATAAAGCAACCACTGTTTGTTTTGTCTGGTCAGGGGGAAAGCCAAGGCAACCAATATTTAGGGTTTCTTTTATTTCGTTTGTGGAGAAATATTTGAGAAAGGGTGGCGAGGGAAGATTTCCTGACGGGACTTCTTAAGCTCTCTATTAGTAGAAGAGCAAGAGGACCTTGGATGTCAACGCCTAACAGACTCTTGAGACCAGCCACCAGACCACAAAAAGTGACTTTCTCTTTGCGTGGCCTCTGCGTCCCTCCTGATGGAGGCAGAAATGGGGAGCCGCACGGAGACGGGAAAGACCGCCAACAGAGGCACTCGAATCGCCCTGGCTGTGTTCATTGGTGGCACCCTGGTGCTGGGCATGATCCTCTTTCTAGGTAAGTGGGGCGCTGGAGGCCAGGGAACGGGGCGAGTGCAGTTACGTTTCCTTGTGCTTTATTCTGGCAGATCTGGTCAGGAGGCAGGTGGAGGGCTGTTTGAATGTGTGAGGAGGTGGTGTATCCTTAGCTTCCATTAAATATGCAGAAGGAAAAGGAGCCCTTTCTTTAGGAAGTCAAAGAAATAAATACGTGCAAGCACCAGATGTATAGTCCAGAAATGCCAAGTGGGTATCAAGTGGCTTGCGGCGGCTGGAGGATTCAGTTGCACTGCGCAAACGTTTTTTTACTCATTGCATTTTACTTTTAGCAAAATGAGGGTTTATGAATTCATAGTCAGATACCTTCATTTATTTTACGAGGAAAGACTTTGTGTTGTGATCAAAACCACGCTGGAATTTTTTTTTTTCCATTTGAGTTTTGCTAATGTTTGCCTGAATGAATCATGAACTTTAACTTAAAAAAAAATACAAAGCAGTCTTTAAATGTGCACCTTAGGGGCGCCTGGGTGGCTCAGTGGGTTAAAGCCTCTGCCCTCAGCTCAGGTCATGATCCTGGGGTCCTGGGATGGAGCCCCGCGTCTCATCAGGCTCTCTGCTCAGCAGGGAGCCTGCTTCCTCCTCTCTCTCTGCCTGCCTCTCTGCCTACTGGTGATCTCTGTCTGTCAAATAAAATCTTTAAAAAAAATAAATGGGCACCTTAATGATATTCCTCAATGCCTTTCTAATCCAGTGACTCTGGTGGGATGAAATTTTACCTCTGCCTTTCTAGATTTAAAAATTAATATGAAGGAAAACAGAGGTTGTCCTTCCAACATTGGAAAGGTATTGTGATTCAATTATTTTAATGACCCTTGGTGACAGTGATGTACCCAGAGATTATGATGATGAAAAGCATATTCCTATGAATAAGAATGAAATGTCATGAAAAGTGGAGACGGATTTTCTAAAATTGCAGGCATTCTGGACCCTTGATTATTAGCCTTTGTATTTTCCTCATACAGCCCATACTATTTCATGAGCTTGAAAGCTATATGGGAACAAGCCTCTATCCTTAGGGGATTTGAGGTGCAGTCTGAAATGCAGCGAGCCTGGAAATGTTCTTTGGCTCGCACAGGTTGCAGGAGGCCATGTTTATCCTGGCAAGGGAAAACCAGTGATTCGACTTGAAAAGAGTTAGGGTTGTGTGGTTGAAAACTCTGCTAAAACCAGCAAACCATCTTTCCATGTTCCCTGTGGCTGCAGACTTCGGAAATTAGATAGGTTTATTGCTTTCTGCTACAGCTAAACCTCCTACTCCTGCAGCTGAATTTGTGACTCTCAAAAACTTTTCTGAGATTTCTCGGCACTTGGAGTTTAGACATGTGTCCTCTCCTTAAATTCAAAGGGGAGGAAAATGATATGGTCGTGCCCATATGGGAACTGCATACAATGTGGGAAGTGAGTACAAAGTTAGACTATTTGTGTTTCGCGAATGCTCCCAAACTTCAAAATCCAAATGACGATCTTTTATGTAAAAATACATACTCTTCTCAATGATGTTTCTGCAGCTTGAAGCATTTGAAATTCCACTGTTTAAGAACAACTGCATTCTGAGGCTGTTATGTATTAGTTGAAATATTCTCTCTCTCTCCCTCTTTTTTTTTAAATGATTTTATTTATTCATTTGAGAGAGAAACAGAGACAAGAGAGAGCACCAGCAGGGGGAGAGGCGGAGGGAGAAGGAGAAGCAGACTCCACACTGAGCTGGGAGGTGGAAGCCGGGCTTGATCCCAGAACCTGGAGATCATGACCTGAGCTGAGGGCAGATGCTTAACCATCTGAGCCCCTCAGGCACCCATAGTTGGAATATTCTCAATGGCAGCAAATCTTTGTTCCTTGAGAGGAGATGATTCTTCAGAATCAGCTCTAAAGTTTTTAGAGCACAGTAAAATACATGAAGCCAGGCAATGCTATGGGTAGGGAGGCCTGCCTAGAGCAGAAAAAAATAATTTGCAGTGTGCCCAGTTAGCTGGCTCTCACTGCAGATTTCTAAGAGGAGCTCTAATGATGTTCGAGAATAAAAGTATAGCCTCTTTACACCTGCGCTACTCGGTGTTGCCCTTGGACTGGCAGCATGTGTCCCACTTGGAAGCCTGAGATACACCCCCCCCCAAGAACTACTGATTCAGAATCTACATTTCCATAGGACCCCAGGTGATTCATTTGCAAATTAAGTCTGAGGAGCCTTGCTCTAGCTGACAACGTCCCCTTGGATGTCTATATTTGGGGATATTTGCTTTCAGATAAATGCACATTCTTCAGTAGAATCAAACATCTCTGCACCATTTCAGACTTCTTTCCCCCACCCTTCTTCACTGCCTAGTCCCGCAGGCTCTGCCACCCACTTTCACCGTGCACTTAGTGAAAAGTCCTTGTCTGAAAGTCTCCAGGGACCTGCAAGGCAATGCTCTTCGTGACAATATTCTGGTTAAGTCCTCTTCTCTTCAAGGCGCTTCCTGGTTGATATTTTTCTGTCTGTCCAAATTTAGGCACGTGCCTGCAACTTCTAGCATCCCTCCTTACTTCTTTGTATTTTAGGCTCTGGGCTAAGCTCTTTCCTAAACCTTAGTCCTTCTGCAGTAAGAGTGACTGCCACTGGCCTTGGGGTGGTCTTAGAGAAGCTAGAAAACTAGAATTTAAAATGACAGGTATAACCATATGCCTATAAGTAGTTTATTTTAAGGTGTCCTTTCTTCTCTTCCTCCTTCCCCCCTTCTTCCTCCCCCCAGTCTATTCCTCAAATGTAATAGTTGGCAAACTTTTTCTGTGCAGGGCCAGATTGTAAATATTCTCAGCTTTCTGGGCCATCCAGTGTCTGCTGTTGCTACTCGACTCTCTTGTAGCAAGAAGGCGAGCACAGACAGATATGTACACAAATAGGCATGACTATTTTCTGATATAATTTGATTTCTGAACACTGAAATTTGAATTTCAGATCATTTTTATGAAATATTATTCTTCTTGTGCTTTTTTTCCAACCATTAAAAAATGTAAAAATCATTTTTAGCTCATGGGCTATATAGAAACCGGCAGAAGACTGCATTTGGCTCATGGGCCATAGTTTGCTGGTCCCCCACTTTATGGTCATTCTCACGCTGTTGGTCTGTGGATGACTCCACTGCATTCTGAGTCATTTCTGCTAGTTAGAGAAAAATCTAAAATGAGAAACCAAACTGTTCCTTAAGTATTTTTTAAAGCACCTAATCGGTAAAAAGTAACATTTTCATTTTTTATATTAAAAATATTCTTGTTCCTGGGGCACTTGGGTGGCTCAGTGGGTTGAGCCTCTGCCTTCGGCTCAGGTCATGGTCTCAGGGTCCTGGAATCGAGCCCCGCATCGGGCTCTCTGCTCGGCGGGGAGCCTGCTTCTCCCTCTCTGTCTCTCTGCCTGCCTCTCTGCCTACTTGTGATCTCTGTCTGTCAAATAAAAAAATAAATGAATGAATCTTTAAAAAAATAAACAAATAAAATCTTTAAATAAATGTTTATGCTGCACATTTATATTTTTATCTAACTTTTTGCTCTTTAAAGAAATTAAAACACACCTTTATGCTAAGGTAATTGTTTTTTTCCCCTTTTTTAAAAGATTTATTTATTCAGGGGCCCCTCAGTGACTCAGTTGTTTGTGTCTGCCTTCAGCTGAGGTCATGATTCCAGGGTCCTGGGATCAAGCCCCACATCAGGCTCCCTCCTCAGTGGGGAGCCTGCTTCTACCTTTTCCTCTACCACTCTTTTGTGCTCGCTCTCTCTAAATAAATAAATGAAATCTTTAAAAAAAGATTTATCTATTCCCTTGAGAGAGAGAGAGAGAGAGAGAGAGCAAGCTGGGAGGGGAGGTCAGGGATGGAGACCACACTCCTCACTGAGTATGGAGCCTGATGCAGGGCTTGATCCCAGGACCCAAGATCACAACCCGAGCTAAAATCAACCGACTGAGAAATCCAGGCACCCCTAAGATACTTCTTTTCTTAAAAATAGACCTGAGGGAAAAAAAATAGACCTGAGATGCTCCATAGGCAATTTTCTTATATGTATAATGTAACACAAGTAAAATGGCTGGAGGATGGCAGCAGAGAAAAGAACAAAGAAAAAGCAGGCTCCTCTTAGAATGTGGGTTAATAACAAATACAAATCACCACACTGGCAAGAGATATATACAGGTCTTCCATCTCTAGCAGAAACACGGGTACCGCCATGCTTTCTTATCCTGCTTCTCAGCTGAGGATGCCACAAAAGACCTTGGCTCCCCTTCGCCCCCCACCATTCATCTCTCTGCAGCCACATCTGCAATGATTCCTTATTTCTGCTCACAGAGTACAGCAGTAATGAATTTCCATTAACTTCCTTGGCTACCAAAAATATTTTTGAAATCTAAACTCACATCTGCTAATGCCCAGGTGCTGCCTGGAGTTTACAAATAGGGTGCCCTTCTGTACTTCTGCAGAAATCCATTTAGATAGTACTGTCAGCCAGATGGGGAAAATTAAGCCATTGGTGAAAAGCTAATTCTATCTCACAGGGTTTTTGTTTTGTTTTGTTCTGGTGGAAGTAGTTGGAAGCTTGGTTCATGAGCCGCATGTCTGGTAGCTAGGCTGAGCTTAGGTGGGAGGAGGGTGTATGGGGTACACGGCATATCATGACTCTCTTGCTAGATAACCCCCTGTAACACACACATCTATGGATGGTTTAGATAAGATTCAGAACTTTAAATGCCACGCATGCTATTTTTCTCCTTCCAGTCTGGATTTGCTCCAAACGACATAGTTGTAAGTTTCATTTTTTCCCCCATCTCTAAAACAGGAATGTAGTTGTAAACAGAAAGTGAAATTATGAGACTTAAATCATAGATAACTGGAGATGGAAGAGACTTGAGAGATCATCTAGCCCAGTGGCTCTCAAACTTGAGTGTGTATCAGAATCACCTGCAGGGCTTTGCCAAAAAGCACATGGCTGGGTCCCACCCCCAGACTGGCTGATGCAGGTCAGCGGTAGGGCTCAATAGTTGGTCTTTCTAAAGAGCTGCCAGGGGATGCTGCTCCCGAGGCTTGGGCACCCCACTCTGACAAGCACTGGTCTGATTGTATCCACTCCTTTTATATTCTAGAGAACCCAGTTTCAGAGTAGCCGAGTCTCAAGAAGGTTACTTAGCTTGTGACCAGAGTCTGGTTCAGTGATATTGAGCCCCCTGGATTTTTGAACTCCGGGTCAAGGCTGAGAAAGTCGAACTGATATCAGATGTCTAGCGTATGTGCCTGACTGTGGGTTACCTGACGGGGGTCTGCTACAAGCCAGTCATTTCTTTATTTTGGTCTGTTTTTCCAGTGAGTCAAGGTTTCTTAAGTCTCCAAGCTAAACAGGAGTACTGCCTGAAGCCAGAATGCATCGAAGCTGGTAAGTCCGTTTTCCTTCCTGTGTCAAGTTATCATTACGGTACCTTGGGGAGAGGAAGAGGAAACAGGTGGTATTTTTAGTATTCTGTTTGTTTGAGGTTTACCAAGTACGAAATGCAATTTTGGTGAACCTTTCAGTTTACCTTCGATGGTAAATGCTCAGTGTGAAATTGTGGAGCATTGGTTTCCTGTTTTTCCCCTCCTTGCCAAAAAACAGCTGTGTGGTATTCCAAGCCATTATAAGAAAATCTAGAAGGGGCTTGGAAGGCCAAACGGCTTTTCTTAAGACCCGAACAGAGAGACCCTCAGCCTTCCTATGGTCTCAGCTGGATATAGGTCCCTGTTTACACTAAGCAGTCTCTCTGTATCATTTGGTCAGTGGGTCTGACCTGTCTGCCTCTGAGCAGGGATCCTCCATCAATCTGTGCTTCCACCATCACCTGAAATCACTTTGGGTCCCTATAAGTCAAGCTTGTCTTGAGGTTAAAGGGCCGTGCATCAGTGGGTACTCCGCAGTGAATATGAGTGTTTAAACTCACCTCGGTTTTGTCATAGCCATTATAGTCCCTCTATAGGGAAGAGGGAGTAGGGCTAGGGCCTAGATTTGCAGGACCCAGATTCCAGCACCCCACAGCCTCTTCTTTAAGTGGGCACGTGGGCACGAACACTAGTGCATTTTCCAAGGGGAGAGTCATGAGGATTAGTGAAGCACATAGCCCTTTCACTTTCCTCTTGGTCGAAAGAGATTAATGAAATAATCTGCCAAGTGTTTATTCCAAGTCAGGCATGACTTGAATGACCAGGTAGGGGAAGAAAGACCATCAATAAACACAAGGTGATCAATGTGGAAGAAAAAGATGGGCTGGTGGTAATGTGCAGAAAATTAAAATGTTCAAGTACAGTAATGTGATAGCAAGGACAGGATGGCTAGATTGGGAAGTCTGAGGAAATGATGTTGAAATGACCCTGAATGATGAGAAGGGACATGTGTGAAGATCAAGGAAAGGGCTTTCCAGGTACAGGGAAGAGCTGAGGCAAAAGTTCCAGAGTGGAAGAACTTAACGGCACGGGGTGGGGGGGGCAGAGTGCAGGTGACGGGAGGCTTAGTGGGGAACTGAGGTGTTGCGAGTGTGGGTTTTTCCTAAGTGTGCTGAAAAGCCTCCGAAAGATTTCAGTAAAGACAGAGACGTGATCTTATTAGCATTTAAACGATCTCTCCGTGTACACCTAGACTTAGGAGAGTCTTCTTGGGTGGGGAACAGACCACAGGAAGCAAGATGGAAGAAGGTCGTCAGGAGGGAGGTTATTTCAGTAAGCTGGATGAGACTCGAGCCTTTCTTGAATTCCAGAGATGGAAAGGCAGAGTGTAGAGGGTTTAGGAGCCAGAGGGCTGCCAAAGGATTTGAAGTGGGCTGTGAGAAAAAGCAGAGAATCAAGGTGATGCTTAGATTTTTGGCGGTGGCATTTGCTGAGTTAGAAAAGACTCGGGTAAAAGAGCTTTTAAGTTCAGAGGCCTTATACAAAGGTAATGGATTAGACAGTATGTTATTTTTGTCCCATTTTTAAGTGATCAATATATATATTTTTAACCAGTCACTGTGTTAAGTGACTTACATATGCTGTCTCATAAAAATCTTCATAAGAACCCCATGATGTCAGTGCTATCACCAAGCCCAACTACAGATGAGGATATGGAGGCTTATGGAAGCTAAGTAATTTGCCCAGGATCACATCCTGAATTAGGTGCTGTGCTGGGCTTCAAGCTCCTGTTTGTTTGCTCTCCACCAATGCTTTTGTGCAATAAGGCCATGCCAGGTAACTCTTCAGCCTTGGTCCTGTCTTGCCTTTTTCATAACGATAGACCTACCAGTGTCTGGTGACTGGATAACAGTTTCATCTTCTTGATCTCATCCCGGGAAGGGTGAGAAGAATTTGGGAATTCTCATACCCTTTCCTGTTTGCAGCTTGAGCCGCTGACCTAGGGGATTTCAATGGAAAGGGATGACTTGAAGTAGAGTGGACCACCAGGTGGAACTGTCAGAGGTCACACTTTAGACTTCATGTCACCTTGTGATTTTGCTGTGGTTGGGTCCTTGCAGATGTGTGAAAATAAGACTTTCTGAACTGAAAATTTTCAGTTTGAGTTTAGGCAACTTTTGGTATGGAGAGCCACTTACTGTATGAGTTTTCTCTTTATTACAAATCGTAATAATGCAAGAGTAAACCTTACAGAATGCCATTTGATATGTTGTCTCCTGGTAGCTAGTCTGTTTTGCCTTGCTGTTCTGTTTTTAATTTTCACGTTGGTGAATGGCTTTCTAATATCAAAAAAAAAAAACACCTGATTTTTCTGTCTCTGTGATGAAAGGCTCACCAAGGATACTCTTCATTGTAACATGAACCTCACTGTGATTAGGGACCTGCATAACAGCTGTTAGGTACACATGGCATAAATGTGCCCCTGGGAAGGTTTCAAATGAGAAGCTGCGCACAGGCATGCGTGGGAGGTGGAGGGGGTGGGGGCGTGCGTGCGTGGTGGGGGTGCACGTGCATGCGTGGTGGGGGTGCGTGCGTAGGGGGATGCGTGCGTGCGTGTCTTGTCATGCAGGATGGAAGCTCAGAAGTTGGAAGTATTTGATCAGCTCTGGACCATTTCTGAGCAGGTGTCACCCCTTTCTGAATGTCTCTTCTCCATTGCTCTTTTTTCCTCCTCTTGTCCATTTCCTCTTCTCTGAATCCCTCTTTAAAAATAAAGGTAGAAAAAATTACAAGGAAAGGGCGTGCCAAATACAGGTAAGGGCAGACAAGCTGACTTGGGTTTGAAGCATGATCTGGCCGCTTAAAAGCCACATGATCCTGGGTTGATTAAATAACCATCCAGAGCCTCTTGTTTACCATCTATAAAATGGGAATGCTGTTTTAGCATATTAGGTATGAGATTGAGAGAAAATAATAGTGCTTGTTGTAGTAGTAATCCAGGTCCACAGTGTGTGATTCTTTTTTTTTTTAAAGATTTTATTTACTTATTTGACAGACAGAGATCACAAGTAGGCAGAGAGGCAGGCAGGGAGAGAGAGGAGGAAGCAGGCTCCCCGCTGAGCAGAGCCTGATGCGGGGCTCGATCCCAGGACCCTGGGATCATGATCTGAGTCGAAGGCAGAGGCCTTAACCCACTGAGCCACCCAGGCGCCCCCACAATGTGTGATTCTTAACCCCAGACCCAGAGCACATTGTAACCGTCAGTTGGCAAGATTGGGCCTGATTTCAGTTCTTGTGGTGGCAAAACTAGCTCTTAACTTCTGTGAGACTGTCTTGGACTTTGTTTATACCACCTAGGAAAATATGTGTATATTTCCTATGGAATGATTAAGGTGCTTGTTTCAGGAGTGCCACTCCAGACTTTGCTGGAGGTAGTCTATTACCTGTGGTCTATGCACTGTACTGGTTTTCTAAAACCTGAATGTCTGTGAGCTCTGAAAAATAACTTGAGTTTCGGATGAGTGTTTATAGAATTATAATAGCAAAAATTTGTATGTAAGGTTGCCAGCTTTAACTACATGCATACGTGGATGCTCAGTTAAATTTGAATTGCAGATAGACAACAGGGCTGCTATTTTTTGGTATATGTCCCCTGCAATATTTGGTACATAACTTAAATTGTAAAAGCTGTCATTGATATGAAATTCAAATTTCATTAGGCATTCTGTATTTTATCTGGCAACCATATTTGTCAGTGTGCCTGACAGTGTTCTGGACATTTCACATGTATTGACTCATTTAATTCTCATGAAGATTCCATGGGTTGCGGTTATTATCCCTCTTTATAGATGAGGAAACGGAGAGGTTAAGTAACCTGCCCAAGGTTACATAGCTTTGCATGGTGGTGTTGGCATTTGAACCCAGGCTGTCTGGCTCCAGATGATGCTGAACTTTCTGGAAAGGGCTTAGCATGGTTCCTGGTGCAGAGGAAATGCTCGCTATTAGTGATTGTACTGTTAGCACCACCCTCTCCCTTGAGTCCTGATTAAACTTAAAAGCTCAGGCTGGTACATGGGGTGTGGTGCCTCCACCTCCGCATAAGCACTAGTAAGAGACCCCGTAATCCCTGACCTTATATGCAGTAACTTGAGAGAACACACAGTTGGGCCTTTCACAGGTTTCTTTGATCCTCATATTTCTTTATTAAAACAAGTCTCTTGGGGCGCCTGGGTGGCTCAGTGGGTTAAAGCCTCTGCCTTCGGCTCAGGTCATGATCCCAGGGTCCTGGGATCGAGCCCCGCATCGGACTCTCTGCTTAGCAAGGAGCCTGCTTCCCTTCCTCTCTCTCTGCCTGCCTCTCTGCCTACTTGTGATCTCTGTCTGTCAAATAAATAAATAAATAAAATCTTTAAAAAAAGAAAAAAAAAAACAAGTCTCTTTGAGTTTTCTCCATGGCACTGAGCAGGGGAGAAGGAGTTGTGGTGTCTTGACAACTATGGTCCCTTGACATTTGAAGTCACCTTTCTCCTCCAGAAAGTGCAGCCCTGTGCCCAGCTGTGAATTATGAATGATGAATTGGGAGGTTGAAACTAGAGTTTTCCCACTTAGCGGGCTGACTTCCAAATTCTGTGTGAGTGATGTATTTCCCTGCTCTATGTCAAGGCTGAGGTCAGAGCTGACCTTGCAGATTTTGTAGGTACCTGCAAGAACACTGGATATGTTTTAGGCTGGGGGTAGGGGGAGGTTTGGGAAGGCTGCCAAAAATCAATGTGCTTATGTGAATAAAAATGTGTGTGAGGGTTCTTCTGTGTGACTGTAAGTATTTTTTAAATATTTTATTTTATTTATTTGTCAGGCGAGGCAGGCAGAGAGAAAGAGAGGGAAGCCGGCTCCCTGCTGAGCAGAGAGCCCGATGCGGGGCTCAATCCCAGGACCCCGAGATCATGATCTGAGCCGAAGGCAGAGGCTTAACCCCCTGAGCCACCCAGGTGCCCCTGCGTGACTGTAAATATTGTGTGGCAGGGAAACTTGTATAATCTTTGCACCTGGGGTGTCACATAGAAGATTCATTCTGTGGTGGCACAGCCAGAATTATATAAATATAAACTGAAATAAAGATTTGGTATGTCCTAGCTTATTTGCATAGTAATTAATAATAAACTAGTAGCAGTACGTAAAAATATAATTGGAGACCACTGAACTAATTCTCGAAGATGAAAATATTAAGCCAGTTTTAAATTTATCAAACTTCTAAAACCAGTTTTTTATTTTACTTTTTTTTTTAAAAGAGAGAGCACAAGCAGAGAGGTTGAGGAGAGGGAGAGAGAATCTCCACACTCAGTGCAGAGCCTGACTCGGGGCTCAGTCTCACAACGTTGAGATCATGACCTGGCCAAAATCAAGAGTTGGACGCTTAACTGACAGCCATCCAGGGCCCCTCTAAACCAGTTTTTTTGCTTTGATTTTTTGGGGGAGGGGGAAAGTGCTGGGGATTTTGAAGTCCTGTAGAAACTGAGGATATGTCTATATCATTCACTTTATCGAGGACAAAAAGCTCTTGAAAATTTTCATAGCAAGTCTAGGCTAGAAAAATAGCCTTAATTTTAAACCTGGAGGACACATGTAACCAAACTAATAACGAGCATATATACATATATGCTGATGGATACTTTTTTGGGCAATTCCTTCATATTTAGCTGACAACTCATTGGGTTTTCATTACTTCAAATAAATATATCCTGGCATTAATTAAAGTATGAAAATTACCCAGAATGTCATCTTTCTAATGTCATTAAAATACTGGCTGCCCCCCACTTTTTTTTTAAACTGGTGCATATCTTTGTGTTAGAGAGGTAGCCAGCAGTTGTATGACAGTTGGAAGGGAGTTGGAGTTGAGTATTAGGAATTTTGGAACCTTCTCATTTTTTTAAAAGATGTTATGATTTGAGAGAGGGAGCACGTGCATGCGGGAGATAGATCATGAGTGAGCACAAGGCGAGGAGAGAGGCAGAGGGACAAGCAGACTCTCTGCTGAGTGTATAGCCTAATGCGGGGCTTGATCTCAGGGCCCTGAGATCATGACCTGAGCCGAAGTCATACATTCAACTAACTGAGCCACCCGGATGCCATAAGAACCTTCTTATTTTTTAGTGAAAGACTTTTTTTTAATGCTCATGGATATGTATTTAAGTATGCAAAAACTTCCTCCCTGTTGACTTTATTACATATGTTATTGTGTGTGGGCTTATGAAAGAGGAAGAAATGGTAAATCAGTCTGTTGGGTCTTTCTGTTAACTTACACACGTACTCCCCTCCTCTGGCCATGTCCAGGGGCCAGGTCAGCAGCCATATCCTTTTACGAGGCTGAATTCCCTGCTGAATTCCCTGCTGAATGGCCCTGAGCCTCCCTGCAGGGCCTGTGGGGGTTTCTTTCAGGGGTTCATTGCTCTGAGAGCTATACTGAACTTCCAGGGGCTCAGGAATTCATAGATGGCTTTCCAGGTCTTTATGGAGGTATATTGTACATACCTCTTTTTAAAATGTTTCAATATAACTTATGGGCCCCTGTTTCACTCAGCTTATGCTGTAGAACAAACTACCTTAGAGGCTTGAAACATGAGTGATTGAGTATTTCTTCTGATTCTGTGGGTTAATCGGGGGTTCCTCTGCTGCTCTTGCCTAGGCTCATTCATACAGCTGCGTTCAGCTGGAGGGTCATCTGGTCTGGAACGTCCATGATGGCTTTAGTCACAGGTCTAGCACTTGGTGCTGATGGATTATTTTCCATGTGGCCTCACCTCCTCCGGGAGGCTTCTTCAAAGGGCCGTCTCAGGGCTCCATTCAAAGGAAGTTTATGTAGAAGGTACAAGGCCCTTTTAAGGCCTAGTTTTGAAACTCCAGCAGTCACTCTGTTGTATACTGTTGGTCACAGAAAGTCGCAAGGCCAACCCAGATTCAAGGCGGGGAAAATAGATCCTGTCGCTGGATGGGATGAGCTGCAGAGTGACCCTGGAGAAGGCTGAGAGGAATGGAAGGAAATATTGCACACATCCTTGCAGACAATTTACCGTAAATTCTATTTGCATCCCTATCCCATGCCGCGCAGATGTCCGGGGCAGTCCTGTAAAAACCATTAACACCAATACCACCAAGCTTTTACCCACTCAATCTGAATACAGTAATTTAATACAGTGAAGTTGATTCAGGGAGTCATTTGAGAGGAAAAGTAAAAGCCAAGGCTGGGGAACTGGTTGATAGGGAATGGTTGTTTAATTTGGAAGAGAACAGTACATAGTATTCGCTGCTTGTTATTAATCCTATGATTTTCTTTTTAAATAGCTGCTGCCATCTTGAGTAAGGTAAATTTCTCTGTGGACCCTTGTGATAATTTCTTCCGGTTTGCTTGTGATGGCTGGATAAGCAGTAATCCGATTCCTGAAGATATGCCAAGCTATGGGGTTTACCCTTGGCTGAGACATAACGTTGACCTCAAGTTGAAGGGTAAGTTTCTGCGGGGATTTGGTGACGCACTTTACAGAGAGCAGTACTTGACAGAAAAACACAGTTTTGGATTTGAAGCAAGCCTGCTTGCTTTTTAACTATATTAAATTCATTTCCAAGATTTTTTAAAATGGAAGATTAAAAGGAAAACTGTGGGATTTCAGTCTCCCAGATCTCAAATACAAGCCAGCAGAGGCTTCATTTTGTTTGCATTCGCTAATGGTAAATTCTGCAGAAGGATAACTAGCATTTCCTTGAGATTGGGAACAAGGGAGTAGTTAATGAAAGTTATTTTATATAATATACTTATTTGTTGTGTTCAGAACAAGCCATCACAAGCTTATTTATGTCCCGGATTTTCATGGCTACAAAATGTACTTAACACCTCATTGTCTTTTGAGAACTCAGGATGACCTTGTGTTTGTCATATTGTTCCTGTTAACTTCTGACTTGGCTCTGGGGGGACTTTCTTTTCTCCCATGGCCTCTGTGGTAACGACAGGCTCACACACACATAACTCACATATGTCTACGGACACATATACATGTGTGCGTGCATACACACACACTTCAAAACTTGGAAAAGTCTTTTACTAGAGGCACTTATGTTCGCAATAGATTTATTTTTTTATGCTGAGCTATTGGAGGAAGGCACTTCAGGATGGGAGTAGGGAGATTTTAAGGCCAGATAAGGTAACTGTTTTGGGAAGACAATAATATGTATATTTCAGGGTGCCTGAGTGGCTCAGTTGGTGATGTGTCTGCCTTCAGCTCAGGTTCTGATCCAGGGGTCCTGGGATGGAGCCCTGCATTGGGGAGTCCCTATTCAGTGGGGAGTCTGCTTCTCCCTCTCCCTCTGCTGCTCCC
>ML097394.1:0-15250 GCA_003697995.1 Taxidea taxus jeffersonii
CTCTCTGCCTGCCTCTCTGCCTGCTTGTGATCTCTCTCTCTCTGTGTCAAATAAATAATCTTTGAAAAAAAATAAAAACTATTAAATATATTAATTTTATTTTTAAGATTTATTTATTTTAGAGGGAGTGAGTGTATGAGCAGGGGGAGGGGCACAGGGAGAGGAGGAGAGAAAGAATCTTCAAGCAGACTCCCCACTGAGTGCAGAGCCCAATGTCGGGGCTCAATCCCAGGACCCTGAGATCATGACCTGTGCCAAAATCAAGAGTCAGCCACTTAACTAACTGAGCCATCCAGGCACATGTAAAGATGTTTATTTTAAAAGTTATGTCAGGGGTGCCTGGGTGGCTCAGTGGGTTAAGCCTCTGCCTTTGGCTCAGGTCATGATCTCAGGGTCCTGGGATTGAGTCCCACATCGGGCTCTCTGCTCGGCAGGGAGCCTGCTTCCCCCCCCCCCCCCCGCCTGCCTCTCTGCCTACTTGTGATCTCTGCCTGTCAAATAAACAAATAAAATCTTTAAAAAAAATTCTATACTACCCAAAGAAATCTACACATAACCAACAACATTTTTCAAAAAGCTAGAACAAACAACCCTAAAATTTGTATGGAACCACAAAAGACCCCAAATAGCCAAAGGAATGTTAAAAAAGAAAACCAAAGCTGGTGGCCTTGTAATTCTGGACTTTAACCTGTATTACAGAGCTGTATCCATCCAGCATAATCTCCTCCAGTCCTGTCCATGTTGATACAAAAGTTGGGTATTCATCCCAGGACCCTGAGATCATGACCTGAGCTGAAGGCAGCGGCTTAACCCACTGAGCCACCCAGGTACCACTATGTTTAATTTCTTAGGGAAGTCAATTATCATATGGTTTCACTTACTTGTGGAGCATAAGGAATAACATGCAGGATGTTGGGAGAAGGAGAGGAGAAGGGAGTTGGGGGAAATCAAAGGGGGAGACAAACCATGAGAGACTGTGGACTCTGAGAAACAAACTGAGGGTTTGGGAGGGGAGGGGAGTGGGGGTTGAGTGAGCCTGGTGGTGGGTATAAAGGAGGGCACATATTACATGGAGCACTGGGTGTGATGCATAAACAATGAATCTTTGAACACCGAAAAAAAAAAGTGTAAAACAAAAACAAAAACAAAAAAACAAAGCTGTAAACATCAAGACGGTATGGTACTGGCACAAAACCAGACACAGAGATCAATGGAACAGAATAGAAAACCCTGAAATGGACCTATAACTATATGGTCAACTAGTCTTTGACAAGGCAGGAAAAAATATCCAATGGAAAAAGACAGTTTCTTCAAATAATGCTGGGAAAACTGGACAGCATCTTGCAGAAGCATGAAACTGGAACACTTTCTTACACTATACACAAAAATAAATTCCAAACAGATGAAAGGCCTAAATGTGAGACAGGAATCCATCAAAATCCCAAGGAACACACAAACAGCAATCTCTTTTACCTCGGCCATAGTAACTTGTTATGGGACATGACTCTACTAGATGACTCTAGAACTAGAAACAAGAGAAACAAAACCAAAAATGAACTAATGTGACTTCATCATGATAAAAATCTTCTATACAATGAAGGAAACAATCAATAAAACTAAAAGGCAACCTAAAGAATGGTAAAATATATTTATAATATGACATATCTGACAAAGGATTAGTATCTAAAATCTATAAACTTCTTAAACTCAATGCTCAAAAAAGAAATAATCCAATTTAGAAATGGGCAGAAGACATGAATAGACATTTTTCCAAAGATGACATCCATATGGCCATCAGACATGAAAATATGCTCAACATCACTCATCATCAAGGAAATACAAATCAAAACCATGATGTGATACCACCTCACACCTGTTAGAATGGTTAAAATTAATAACACAGGAAACAACAGATTTTGGTGAGTATGTGAAGAAAGGGGAACCCTCTTACACTGTTGGTGGGAATATAAACAGAGCTGTAGCCACTGTGGAAAACAGTATGGAAGTTTCTCAGAAAGTTAAAAGAGAACTACCCTAAGATACAGCAATTGCACCACTAGGTATTTACCCAATGGATACAAAAGTACTGATTTGAATAGGCATGAACCCCTATGTTTATAGCAGCATTATCTACAATAGCCAAACTATGGAAAGCCCAAATGTCCATCAACTGATGAATGGATAAGGAAGAAGTGGTATATACATACAGTGAAGTAGTTCTCATCCATCAAAAAAAATGAAATCTTGCCATTTGCAATGATGTGGATAGAGCTAGAGTGCATTATGCTAAGTGAAATAAGTCAGTCAGAGAAAGACAAATATGATATGATATTACTCCTATGTGGAATTTAAGATACAAAACAGATGAACATAGGGGAAAAATAGAGGGGAAAACAAACCATAAGAGAGTTATATGTAAGTGATGAATCATAAATTGTACTCCTGAAACCAATATTACACTATATGCTAACTAACTAGAATTTAAATAAAATTTTGAGAAAAAGAAATTTTAAAAAGGGAAAAAATGCTAGCACCAAGGTATACCTACAACAATTAAAGCAGAATTGGAATCAGACTAGACAACTACATTTTTTAAACTCTCCACATGACTGCAGTGTGCAACCAAGACTGAAAATTACTATGTTAAACTGTCAGTTTTTGGTTTATGCTTGCCAGAAGACCCTAGGAATGATTTCCATCTCATTTGCTGACTTTCCACTTAGGGCTATTTTGGAGACCTAGTGATTCCATTAGCATAGAGCAGGGAATTGGCAAACTCTGGCCCATGGACCAAATGTTTTTTGTGGCCTGTTTTTGTGGGCCCTGCAAGCTAAGAATGGCTTTTACATATTTGAACGGTTGAAAAATCAATTCCCATACCTGAGCCATAATACCACAAGCAAATGGACTACTGAGAAAAAAACCCTAGAATGAAGTCACAATTGACTACAGTAAATCTTCCCGGGCTTAGCCAAAGGGACTTCCAGCCATTTACTAGTTACTGTGCACTTGTTTTAAGGACAATTGCTCTAAGCCAGAGTTCAACAATTATTTCTGGAAAGGGTCAAATCATAAATATTTGAGACTTTGCAGGCTTTTCAGTTTTTGATGGAGCTGTTCAAATCTGTTGTTTTCAGCCAAAGGCTGCCATGCATATAGCATGGGCTCTGTTCCAGTAAAACTTTATATATGGCCACAGGCATGAGAATTTCAAAATTTTCATGTGTCATAAAATAATATTCTTTTAAATTGAAGAAATAGAAAATAATATAAAGAGTTCTCTTTCTTAATTTAAAAAAGATTCCTGACAATGCATGAAAAGGCAAAATTACTGTTCAATCTTAATTAGTTATAGAAATGCAAAAAATTGGAAATAATAGCAAACTAAATCCAGCAATGGGTAAAACAGATAACACAACATAACAAAGTCATGTTTATCCCAAACTTGCAGTGTGACTTAACATTAAGAGATCCATAACATAATCCATCACATTAATAAGATAAAGCAGGAAAAGGATAATCATCACAAAGATTTCAGAAAAAAGGGTATAAATAAAATTTAGTAACCAATCAAGATTAAACAACAACTCTCAGCTGACCAAGAATAGAGAGCTATTTCTTTAAACTGATAACGTGTATTTTTAAAAGACTACAACAAACACCATACATAATTGTGAAACATTAAAAGCATTCCATATTAAATCAGATAATCAGTTTTTTAAAATTTTATTTATTTAAGAGAGAGAGAACACGAGTGGGGGAAAGGACAGAGGGAGAAGGAGAGAATCTCAAGCAGACTCTGCACTGAGCACAAAGCCCAACGTGGGGCTCAATCTCACAACACTTAGATCATGATCTGAGCCAAAATCAAGAGTCCGACGGTCAACCAACTGAGCCACCCAGTCACCCTCGTATTATCAGTTCTCTTCAACATCTGAGTCTCCTAGGCAGTGAGTGAGTGCAGTTAACCAAAATAAATAAATGCATACATATATACATAAATTAACAAATCTGTAAAAGTGAAGAAACCAAACTCTTCTTAAAAAATTCCAGAGAATCTACAGAAAACTATAAGACTAGAGATTGACCAGTTTATTGGATGTAATGCTATATATACAAAGGAATTGTAACAAATAGAAAATAATATATCATTTACAATAGCAAAAAGATTTGGTTCTGTGAAATATTCTGTGAACTGCCTCACTTGGCAACTCTCATTTATAAACTTCATGATGTTCTGTTAAAGCAGCCTGAATAGACTAAGACACTACCTCTTTCTTTGATATTCAAATTGCATATTAGCATAGTGATCTTAAAAATATGACAATATAAAAATCCTTTTACCTTCATTTCTATAGGTCTCATATTTATCTGATGGAAGAACATATTTTTGTTGTTGCTGTCTTTCGGACATGGTATTTTGTGTATCAAACCTGGAAGTGCTGAAATGAGAGAAAAGGTAAAGTGGATATGAGAAATAAAAATATTACACATGATAATATCCTATCAAATGATATTTCAAAACCTCACAAATGTAAACACAGTCCTTTATTTGTTGAATTTTACTCATCCACTACAACCTATGTGATTTTTATGAAATGTATCACCTATAATTTTACTTAATATGTTTTTCTAAAATAAATTTACTATTTTTTTCCACATGAAGAACAGGAGGAAGGAAAAGAGTTTTCAAGTATTCTAAGAAGCAATGGTTAGGAAATCCGGAGGAAAATCAGAAGCTAATGGTGTCTGGTTTGTTTAGTTTAGGGTACTTAGAGATCCCTAGTACGAAAATACATGCACCCAATGTGCACTTTGAAAAACTGTTGGACTACAGAGTAAATCTAATAAAAACATTATAAAACTTCAGATAATGGCTACTGTCACACTTGAAAATATTTTTGAATATACTTGAACTTTCACACTTTTATTGAAAAAATATCCAATTCTTTAAAAGTGTCTTCTTCCCTCTCTCTACAGAATCAAATAAGAAAGAAATTAAAATCAGATTTAGAATCATTTATACAAATTGGCATCTAGGAGGTCTCTGGTATCTTTGATAACAGCACGGTCAGACAATGACAGAGGAGTCCAATACAGACAAGCTAATACGGCAGGGTGATAATCAAGAGTAGGGTTTTGGGGCGCCTGAGTGGCTCAGTTAGGTGGTTGCCTTCGGCTCAGGTCATGATCCCAGAGTCCTGGGATCGAGCCCCACATGGGGCTCCGTGCTTAGTCGGGAGCCTGCTTCTCCCTCTGCCTCTGCCTGCCTGCCGCTCCCCCTGCTCGTGCTCTCTCTATCTCTTTCTCTGTGTCAAATAAATAAAATCTTCAAAAAAAGAGAGTAGGGCTTTAGTGTGGGGCTGGGGAAGAGGAATGGCAACGGGGTCCCACCGCATTTCTAGAGACTGGTCATTGAGAGAAGTACGTGAACCCTAAGGGCATCCTCTCAAGCCAACTCTCAGAGTAAATATCAAGTATTTACTGGTGCCCCGCCCGCCTGAGTGCCGCTCACCACGCCAGGATATAAAGTTGGTGGAAAGGATGGAATCTGAACCGGAGTCTCAGGAAAATTCTCCCTTTGCCAGGGTGCAGGCCACAGTTTTAAAGATCTTCTTTATGTATAGGTCTGACTCCTCAGAAAGCTAAGTTGAGCCACTCTTCAGGAGACTCCACACACTTAAAAACACAGACACTCAGGGACGCCTGGGTGGCTCAGTTGGTTAAGCAGCTGCCTTCAGCTCGGGTCATGATCCCAGCGTCCTGGGATCGAGTCCGGCATCGGGCTCCTTGCTCAGCGGGGAGCCTGCTTCTCCCTCTGCCTCTGCCTGCCACTCTGTCTTCCTGAGCTTGTGCGCTCTCTCTCTCTCTCTCTCTCTCTAATAAAAAAAAAAAAAAACACAGACACTCACACACGACTATAGGAGGATCATGGGACTGCAGGATTCCCCATAACCCACAGCTATCGGAGGTCTACCTGACTTCCAGGGACTTGACTGGCAGGGTCCACATGACAGAAAGATCTAAGTGACTTCAGGGTTCAGGAGCCTTCGATTTTCACGTGACTGAGAAATCTGAGCCTCGCGTGACCATAGGATATAGGTAACCAAAAGCGATTGGGTAGCTGCTGTGCTCACGTGACTGCTACGTAATGGTAGGCGCCACATGGTTGCTGACTCATAGATTTACAGTTTGGTAGTCCACAGTCTTCAGTGATAGAGACAACCAAGCCTGAGATATGACCATAGCATCATCCTTATGACCTCGGAAACAGGACACCCATTTGATTTTGAGAGCTGAAGTTTTCACACGCCACATGATAGGAAAAATTCACCTGATGGGCAGGATTTAAGAGTCAGCGATTCTGTAGTGACTTGACACAGAATCTACCACATGATCATAGTGGCAACCGGTTCAGAGAGACCAGGTGACCTTAGGGTTTAGAAGCCCATGGTATTGACATGACCAGTATGTGTGGGCCTGCCATATAATTGTAGTGTTCACATGATGACAGTATTCATGTGACCACAGCCTTAGGATCCCACAATGCTCAAATGCTGGGTCGGCTTGGGTACAACAACAGTAGGATTCCCCCAATCTGCATGCTTTAGGAGACCATTCTCTTCATGAGATCTGGAGATCTGAGACTGCCCACATTCCTGGGCTCCCTAGTGATGGTGGTGGCTCCAAGTGACTTTCCTCAGCACACAAGGTTGGGCTTTGCCTGCCCACCTCCTTTTTAATATGCTAATTCTATTATTTTTCTAATAATACATGAAATTTAAAACATAAATTAATACATAGCAATGAAATGGGTCCTCCCTAAAACCATAACAATTGCCATATTGTGGCGATTACTTCAAAAGCCTAAGGAGTGGTTAGAGAGAAGCATTGTTGATTTAATTTTGTGGAAGTCTAAAGGAAACTAAAGTAAACCAGGTAAGTGAATTTTAGCTGTTAATTTGAAAAAAAAGTATAATAATTACTATGAGTCAAGGGCTTAAAAATATTAACTCATTTAATAGTGGTAATTCTATAGAGTACGTACTATATTATTCCAGTTTTCACAGATGAGGAAGTTGAAACACATAAGTGTTAAGTCACTTCCTAAGAAGTTAGAATTTATAGATGTCAAGCCAGGGATTGCTTCCAGACACTCTGGATCCAAACTTTGTTTTGATCACCCACTAGATTCTACAAAAAATTAATATTAATTCAGCCTTCCTTATTCAGACTAACTGGAAAGCCATCTTCAGTTTCTGAAAAGTTGAGATAATGGAGGACCTCTTTGAAATGTCATTTAAATAATTTCAATTACTACCAGTAATTAGAACTAATCAAACAAAATTGAAATTAATTAAGACCCTTTGATTTATTTTAATGTATAAATATAATTGTAATAATATATGCAATATTCATTTTTATATATGTGGTATATAATGCTAAATGATAGTTGAAAACATCTCCTTTTGGATAAATACCAAAAAAAGAAATATTGCAGAATTTAAACATAATACCTGGCTCTTGCTGGAATTACAAAAATTAAAAATGAGTAGAATCTGAATTAGATATTGCTGTGTATATTAGATATACTATGAACTTTCCTAGAAATAACAAAGAAGAATATACAATGTAGTTTTTTTTGAATTGCAGTTTTATGAACACCTCTTTTGCTGATTTGTGTGGAAAACTGAAGCTTTTGTATGTATATCCACAATAAATTTGATGTGGCCTTACTGGTTTGCTGACTTGGGAAACTTAGTGTTATAACAGCAATGGTACTATTTTGCCGAGTACCTGCAATATAACATAGTTACATAAATAAGCTGAAGAAAATTCAACAGAGTAAATTTTGTACCATAGTTAAATTTGAATATTTTAGTAAGGACAACAGACTGTGTGTTGGTAGTTCTAAGACTACTGAAGGAAGTTGTAATTTTTTTGAAGTGACTATAATTTGTGAAAATTGGTGTCCTATAGATAATTTTGGAAGAATCATTTATGGAACACATGTAAATGCAGGTTATGAAAATGGAACTTTGTATTTACAATGAAAACTATTATGAAACTTCAAATTGGAGTTAGGAAGCATCTATATACAGTCACAGGAGTCTGACATCAAGATCTGATGCCTGGCCCAACTCTAGTCTAGAGGAAACTAAAGTAAACCAAGTAAGTGAATTTTAGCTGTTAATCTGAAAAAAAAAGTATAATAATTACTATGAGTCAAGGGCTTAAGTAAGTACTTGTAAGTACTTACAGATGGACAGATCACAGTGTAAGACATAGCAGAATTACACCTATCTCACTTATGCTCAAGTGATACACATTTTGATGGTGACTGAGATCAGCTTCTTTCATCAAAAGATGAACACTGAAGTTCTAATTATAATTTTTCTTAAGAAAAGTCAGATTTTCTCCTGTCAGACCTGATAGTCATATCATATATTTTTTCCTCTGAGATGATTACCAGGAATTTTTTAGGATTAAAAAAAATGTTTAGTTACATCAATGAGTGCCTGTCAGCACACTCTAATACACGTGAGGGGGTGCCTGACACTAATATAAATAAAACATCTTTCTCTTAGTTTTACTGGTCATTGATCATCACTTTATTTTCATCTTTTCTGTGACAGGCTATTATACCTCCTTTATAACCTGCAAAAAAACTCTGCAACATGTTCATAATGCTTGTATTAGACTATTTGGGCTGCCATAACAAAAATACTTCAGACTAATAGAACAACAGAAATTTGTTTCTTATGGTTCTGGAGGCTAGAAGTCCAAAATCAAGGTATTGGTATGTTTGGTTTCTTCTGAGGCTTTTCTCCTTGGTTTGCTGTCTTTTCACATGATGGTCTCTCTATGCACACACACTCCTGGCATCTGTGTGTCTTAAGCTCCTTAAAAAAAACAAAATGGATTTACTTATTTAAAATTTTTATATTTGAGTAGAGTTGACCCACAATTTTACGTTAGTTTCAGGTGTACAACATAGTGGTTCAACTTCTGTATAGGTTGTGCTATGCACACAAGTGTCACCATACAGTTCTATTATAATATCACTGACTATATTCCCTGCTGTGCCTTTTATTTCCGTGACATTCCATACATAACTGAAAGTCTGTATCTTCCACTCCTCTTCACTCATTTTGCCCATCTCCCACTTCCCTTCCCCTCTGGCAACAATTGGTTTGTTCTCTGTATTTATGGGTCTGATTATGCATTTTGTTAAGCTCCTCTTAGTATGAAGACACCAGTCAGAATGGATTAAGGCATATAAAAGCCTCACTTTAACTTAATCATGTCTTTAAAGATCCCATTTCCAGATGTAGTAATATTCTGAGGCACTGGGAATTAGGACTTCAACATATGACTTTTGGGAGAAATAATCCAGTCAAAATAAAGCCCAATGTTAAGATGGCATTATTATGAGACAACAGAACAGAGACAGGAACGATTACACAGAGCAGGCAGGAGGATGGCATGTTAGGCTTTCATTATACTATAGCTTCTCCAGTTCATATGATTCTCTAAGGGCCAGTAACTTCCAAGCTTTGGACTGAGAAATTTGCTTTGCCACTACCTTGACCTGGACCTAAATGATGGGAGCCAGTATATTGTATTAGTTAAGATTTCATAGCTTAAAGTTTAACACTTTCCTATTATCAGTATGCCTCCTATTTTCTTTTAAGACACTCAATCTTCCTTAACCTTAACTTTCTAATTAGATATAGGGATAAAATAATTAGTTACACTCCTCAAATTGTTTTAAGAATTAAATGAAATTTAAGCGTATTTCTGCATATAATAAGGACTAAGTGTTTTATTGGGTGGAATTTTGAGAAATCTAGTTCCTCAGCCTTTTATTTACACAATGGACAGGCTCTTGGTGAACAGCTTTCTGTTCTAGTTCATGTCACAGCTTTGTCTATGAGACATGCAGAAGGGGAAGAGTTGACTTTATAAACTGGGGTTAGACACTAGAGGGACCCAAACACTTCCCTTACCCCAGAACCCCTTTCTTTCTCTGTATAGACTCTGAAGCTTCAGGAAGACAAGGACATTGCCTGAATTTTTTATGGTCCTATTTTCCCTTCTTATCATTATGCTTGACATGCACTAGGTGCTTGGATGAATGAATGAATGAATGAATGATAGTTATATTCCAGGCATGTATTTTTCTTCCCTCTAACCATTAATAGCCCCTGGAAGACCAGGACCCTAGGTGTGCAGCCAGTGCTCCCAAGTGATTCAGCATAAATGTATGTAAGGGAAACCTATGCTTGGCTCTAACTTGATGAATTTCAGAGAGGTATTCTGGAGATCTTGGCCTTTGTATCCTCAGAAAAACTTCTACCTACACTCCTTGAGCATTTTACATAGGTAGCCTGAGAGATAGTTAAAGATTAAGTAAAGCTTCTGAAAGTGATCTAGCTTACTCAATAGAAAGAAGTAGTCAAAAGGGAAAGCCTGGGGGCTGTGGGTCATCAAGAGATTGCTCTGGTTACTCATTTCCACTATCTAAATAATTGGAAGTGAAACACTGTCCAATGATGTAGGCTTACCTCTTGGAAGAATTCCAGCTCCAGCACTCAACCAATTAGGTGCCTACCTACACTGAAGAGGGAAATCTGCTTTACTCAGTTTATCAACTCAAATGCTAACCTCATCCACAAACATCCATTGGCACACCCAGAAACAACATTTTACCAAAATATCTAGGCACCCTGTGGCCTTGTCAAGTTGACACATAAAATTAACTACCATGATTCTCACCTAAATCTAAGTGCCTAGTACCAAGGAAGTGCATTTTAAGGGATAACATAGGCAGAGGAATAATTGTAGATATCAAGTCAAAAATTGGAGGATGGAAGGAAAGAGAAGGGAGAACACTGGGACTCTCTCCTGAGTCTGCCACCGTGAACGGTTGTTCTGGCCTGACCTGGGAGGAAAGCTGAGCACTGTGAAGATCCACTCAGGGTTTTTCTTTTATTTTACAATAGTACCATGGAAGTGAACAGGCAAGACTCTATTCACTTATAATTTATTATTTTCCTGAGTGACTGTGCCAGTTTGCATTCCCACCAACAGTGCAAGGGGGTTCCCCTTTCTCCACATTCTAACCAATACTTGTTTCTTGTGTTGTTAATTTTAGCCATTCTGAATCACTATATTGTACACTTGAAACTAATATTACACTGTATGTTAACTAACTGGAATTTAGATAAAAACTTTAAAAACACTGATACCTAATAAAAACATAATTTATTGGCTTTTCCTCAAGATATACATTATAATTAACAAAGGCAGTTTAATGAAATCCCCTGAACAAAGCAACATTTTATCCCAGTTTCATTGGTAATAGTCCATGTACTGAGGAGGGTTTTTTTTTGCCTCCTTTCATAGAGCAGTGCTTTTGAAATAGTAATGGTCCCTTTCCACATGTTAAGACTATTCTTCTTTTTATTTATTCAGATATATTTATATCCACTAATTAGTCTGGATGAGAAAACATTTATCATTAAAGTCAATAAGATTTAAAAATCTTCTCTTGTAATTCTAGTAAAATTGGATGCTAAACATTAGAAAAAGACAGTATAGGCAAAGGAAATTATAGCACACATATAATTATAGATGTAAAAATTCTAAGTAAAATAATATCAAACTGAACTAACCAATATCTTATAAAGAAGTAAGATCACAAAGGATTTATTCCAGAAATGAAAGCACAGTGAACTATTAGAAAAATCTATTCATGAACTTCTGCTTATTCCTGGAAAATGGAATACAAATGCTTTTTTGATCTCAGTAGAAAACCTCCTCAAATGAATGTGGGAAAAAAGGACAGCAGACAAAAAAAATATCTGAGCAAAATTTTGGAAATTGGAAAACAGACACTGAGGAGACCACAGAAACTAAACACCAATTGCCTAAGAAACAAATTGCAGAATCCCAAAAGACTAAAAAACTGGGGGTTATAGGTACCTTCCAAGGCAGAGACCAGAGTATGGATCTGATTACTGGAGGATTCAGTAAAAGCATCTAAAACAGAGTCTTTATTTTTTTAAGATTTTATTTATTTATTTGAGAGAGAGAGAGAGAAAGTTGGAGAGGGGAGAGGGTCAGAGGGAGAAGCAGACTTCCCACTGAGCAGGGACCCCAATGTGGGACTAGATCCTGGGACTCCAGGATCATGACCTGAGCTGAAGGCAGTTGCTTAACCAACTGAGACACCCAGGTGCCCCTAAAGCAGAGCTTTTAATCACCCTTATATTTTGTACTACTTGAAACAGGTAGGATTCCTACCTCAGGCTCAAAATTAACCCTAATTTTCTTGCATCCTCACTCTATTTTACTGGTTCCTGTAATAGCCATTGCATCTCATTCTACAACAGGTAGTTCGTCATTCCGTAGGCACTGGAGTGGGGTAAAATTGATAAATGTTCGTTTTAAAAACCAAGCTGCCAAAAAAAGACCAGAGCAATTTAGATCTTCTCTTCTTATGACTGGCAGGCAGCCAACTAAACAGGCACAGCATGGAGCAAGCACAGGGTAGGAGTGGGAAGCAGCAGGCACCTGTCAAAATCCATTCCATGTTTTTAAAACCTCTCTGAAGAAGACTGGAGCATCTGCTGCAGCTGTGCTTGTGGCAAGTTTGAAACTTCTCTCCAAGTTTCTTCAGAATTATTCCATTTCTTTGAAGGTAAAGCCTGCATTTAACCCCTCAACTTTGGTTGAAATATTTTGCAATACAGGGTGGCAACTTTATTGAAGCACAATATTATTGGGACACTCAGGGCCACTTTTGGCAGCAGGTGCTGAAATCTATCTCCCACTTCTCCACTAATGATACATTTAATTACAAAAATTATTTAAGGTGCCTTTTATGTTATCCTCAGGTGTACAATGGAAGAGGTTACCTGGCGCAGTGCACAATAAAATGTCACCAGACTCTTTATCAGGCAGTCTCGCCTCTCTTCCCTGAAGCCTTATGAGATGGAAGAGTATCAGCCCCTGTCCTTCTTTTTTTTTTTTTTGAAGATCTTATTTATTTATTTAACAGACAGCAGAAGTAGGCAGAGAGGCAGGCAGAGAGAGAGGAGGAAGCAGGCGCTCGATCCCAGGATCCTGGGATCATGACCTGAGCAGAAGGCAGAGGCTTTAACCCACTGAGCCACCCAGGCGCCCCAGCCCCTGTCCTTCTTGAACCATCTCTTCTCTCCAAATCTCTGTCCTAGGTGGAGCCATTTCCTTCTCTCAGCATCCTATCACTGAATCCCCATATACATTACCCTGTTCTAGCACATAGAGAATCCTTTTTTATATCTCCCCTCTTTAAAGTATGAGAGAGTTGCTTATATTTTTTTTTTCATTGTCACATTGATTTTCTCATTTCCTTCTCATAACTTCAAAGATAGTTCTTCTTCACCACAGGGATTTTTCAGCCCATGGCCCACAATGTCTTTTCTCAACAGATGGTATAAGTTGGAGCTATGATTTTCCTGCCTAGTGCCAACAATTTCAGCAAGTTCATTTTTGCCCATGAAATATCAACCGTCTTCATTCCTGCCTAGTCTTGGCCAGATCTTTCATACCAGTTTTTTTTTGTTTTTTACCAAGGTTTGGGGTGGGGCTGTGCTTGTTGAGTTTCCATATAAAAGGCAAGGATAGAAGGGTCAATTATGTTTCTAAAGTCCATTCCTAAGATTCTCAGAGAGTGAAAATTTAGGGGTCTGGTTACTCAATTGTGAAATGTGAAACAGAGAATATACATTTGAGGTAGGTTTCTGGGAAACAACTGTCCTAGGTTATGAGTTCATTCTTTTATCCAATCAATAACTATTTTAACAGACTTTTTTTTAAGATTTTATTTATTTATTTGATAGACGGAAATCACAAGTAGGCAGAGAGGCAGAGAGAGAGGAGGAAGCAGGCTGTCCACAGAGCAGAGAGCCCGATGCGGGGCTCGATCCCACGACCCTGGGATCATGACCTGAGCCGAAGGCAGCGGCTTTAACCCACTGAGCCACCCAGGTGCCCCTTAACAGACTTTTTGATGTATAATTGACATACAATTCACACTATATATTTAAAGTGTATGACTTGTTAAGTTTTGACAGATGCATGTAGTCATAACTACTATAAAGATAATGAACACGGGGCGCCTGGGTGGCTCAGTGGGTTAAAGCCTCTGCCTTCAGCTCAGGTCATGATCCTGGAGTCCTGGGATTGAGCCCCGCATCCTCGAATCGTGTTTTCTGCTCGGCAGGGAGCCTGTTTCCCCACCCCTCTCTCTCTGCCTGCCTCTCTGCCTGCTTGTGATCTGTGTCTGTCAAATAAACAAGTAAAATCTTTAAAAAAAAGATAATGAACACATTAATTAACCCTCCTAAATTTCTCATGCTCTTTTCTAATTCTTCCTCACTCCCTCTACACACCCTCTACCACCCCCAGACAAGCCCTGATTTGCTTTTTGTTGCTGTAAGTCAGTTTGCATGTTCTATACTTAAAAAAAAAGATTTTATTTATTTGACACACACACACACACACACACACAGATCACAAGTAGGCAGAGAGGCAAGCAGAGAGACGGGGGAAGCAGGCTCCCTGCTGAGCAGAGAGCCAGATGCAGGGCTTAATCCCAGGACCCTGAGATCATGACCTGAGCCAAAGGCAGAGGTTTTTCACTCAGGTGCCCCATCATGTTCTATACTTTTATATAAATGGAAAAATATAATCTTATACTCTTTTTCTTCTAGATTATTTGATTTTGCAAAATTATTTTGAGATTCATCCTATCATTAAGTGTATAAATAGTTTCTTCCTTTTATTGCTGAGCAGTACTCCACAATTTGTTTTTCCATTCACCAAGTGGTAGATGTTTCACTTGTTTCTAGTTTTGAGCTATATAAGTAAAGCTGTTGTGAAACTTATGCACAAGTACTTGGGTGGACATATCCTTTCATTTCTCTTGAATAATTATCTAGGAGTAGAATGGATATATTATGCGGTAGGTAGAGTGTAAGTTTAACTTTTTAAAAACTTCCAAACTATTCTTCAAAGTGGTTGTGCCATTTTACATGTTCATTCAACCAATAATTATTGAGGTTCTACTATGTTACAGACATTCTTCTAGATGCTAGAAATATAACATTAAAAAAACCAGACAAGGGGCACCTGGGTGGCTCAGCGGGTTGAGCCTCTGCCTTCAGCTCAGGTCATGGTCTCAGGGTCCTGGGATCGAGCC
>ML097394.1:15350-92544 GCA_003697995.1 Taxidea taxus jeffersonii
TACGCCGCCCACCGAGATCTACCCTCTTTTCCCACGCCACTCAAAACAAAAAAAGAAATAATAAAAAAAAAAAAAAAAAAAAAAAAAAACCAGACAAATATGCAAGTTCTCATTGAGAAGATCTGGGAGGGGTCCTAAGGTGAGCTCAGGAAATAATGTTTAAGATTGAATTTAATATGCTGGATATTTATTATAGAGTTCCATAGGGATAAAAAAACTATAGACTGGAGGAGGAAGAGTCTGATATCTTTTGCCCTCTCCATGTTGAGTTGAGGAGCTAAAACTTTCTACTAGATTTGTCAGGCATTGGGCCTAAATGGCTGGGCCTTTATACCCTACCTCCATCAATGAGGAACACCATAGGAAGGGCATGACTCTGGGCAAGACAGCTTTCTGCAGCAGATGTTATCCCAGAAACCACTGATAGCTGAAGGCTATCTGTTGATATCAGTTGCCACAGGGTGGGCAAGAAGTCGTTCTCTGAAAGGGATATCAAGGCAATGTTATTCTGAGTTCCTCTCTATTTCTCTACCATTTGCTCTGATTGGATCTACTACTCCACATATGCCCAGAAAAACCAGTGGTTCTGTATTACTGAAGGAAACTTAGAAGATAATTACCAGCCCATATCTGCATCTGGCCTTGTGGCCACAACTAATACTCATCTCTTTCGTTCACTACCCATTCTAGATTCCCTTCATCTTCAGTCCCCAAGTCTAATGGTGGTAATGCGTTATGAGTGGCATTATTTGGACCCTCATTCCTGGTCATTTTATTCTTCTATGGCTATGGGTTTCTCCATTATCCTTTTATTGTCAGAACTGGGCAGAGTAGTACTAAGAAGCACTCAATGGATTGCTTCATAGCCAAACATATTCCTTCCTGCTCTCAGTGTGTAATAATGTTCATACCTCTCCTGATAACAGTCAATTACCTCTGCCAGGGTGGTGACTCTTCTTTTACAGGATGGTTGATAAGCACAAGGAGGACAAAGTATATGAGTAGAATTTGTAGCTTATAATTCAATAACCCAGAGTTCTAGAAACCAGGCACCCAAATTTCTCCAACCTGGTCAATTGGAATGATGGCAAATGATATGTCCTGCTTATACCCCCTTGTTTTCCAGATCCATGTACTATCTTTTTTGAGGATCAGAACCACACAAAAGTCTTTTACTCATGGTGTACATTGAGTCCTAGATGATGACTCCCAATTCTACCAAAATGTCACCTTTAAACAGAACTTCATTTGGTCCTTCAGCAATCCATTCTAATCCTTTATTAGGCAGGAGCTTCTGGGTAGTGCAATATGTCATATGACCAGTGAATCCATGTCTATGGGTCCATTTCCATACATGTTGCTATAAAGTGGGTTTCTTTGTTTGATATGATGTTTTCTGAGAATTCCATGACAGTGGATCAAACACTATGCTCTCAGATAAAGGTGATGGTCAAGACCTGACAGGAAAACCATCACCCTCAGTATGTGTATCTTCCTCTCGAAAGAGTCATTGGCCTTTCACTTTCAGAGTGAAAAGACCCAGTCTATTCAACCAGTCCCATATTTGGTGATCAACATTGGTTTCTCTTGCTGGAAGATTGAACATTCAACAGTAGCAAAGCTATATCCACCCACCTAGATAAATCAAGGCTCCTAGTTAGGCTTCGGCATAGCCTCCATCTCTCTCACCATGACCACTTTTTACGTGTTACTATTAAAATGAATGAACATAGATACTGAAAATTTATAGCCCATGGACTTTGTTTATACCTCCTCCTCACACACACACACACACACACACACACAATCATTTTCTAGGGCTTCCCCCAATCCCTAGATGAACTCATGCTCCCAATAAAATCCTCCTTTTCTGTGGACTAAAACAAATGTCACATGCTTCCTTATGAGGCTTGCCACCACAAAATGATACAGGATATCCCAAAGGAAGGAAGTCTTCCTATTGTCAGGTTAAAAGAAAACAGAGGAGTTAAGAGGATATTGAGTACTTACTTTGCTAATCCCTCATTTGTCCTGAAGTTCCCTATCCTCTAATGAGGTGGTTGCCAGAAAATCTTCCTATGACACCATAAGCATATGTTAGTGGAGTGCTGGCTTTCTATGTATCCCACAGACATCACTCTTGAAAATTTTATGTGTATTTTATAACTTGTGGTCTAAAGATAATTCCAAATATTTTAAGCCAAAGTGGTGAATAATTATGGGCATTTCAGATTGGTGAGATATTTTAGGAGATGAAAGTCCTGTGGCCTGGCCTGACTTCTCCCTTGACCTTTTATGTTGATGGCAAGCTTCCTGCCCCGAATGTATTTGCATTATAGCCAGGCATTTCCCAATGGGTACCCTCACCAAAATGACATTCTTCAAGAACTGTTAGTCATTGAAACTTACCCTTTACTTCCTTATATCTTTCTTTCACTTACATGCCTGCATTTCTTTCCCTCTAACAGCATGATGAGCTTCATGAGGAAAGTGATAGGGATCTTAAAAGCCTTCATATCAATGTTCTATATGTCCACTGTGGTAGTTACACGTATGAATGGATAAATTTATCCAAATTTATTGAATTATATACCTAAAATGGATGCATTCTATTGAACATAAGTTATAGTTCAGTAAAGTTGATTTAAAATGTCTTTGTATCCCTTCCAGAATCTAGAGCTGAGTCCTGCTCATATGTAGAATCAAGTATTTTCTGATTGAATTATTCTGTTAAATTGTATAGTTGTTCTCTCTTGTTTTTGCTGTAGCCAAGAATATTATCAGGAGCTCCAGACTTATATATCCAACAATATGGCCCCACCCAGATTTTTTCATAAGCTCCACAAACAACATGATCAAAACAGAACTGTCAATTTCTTGGCATTGCACTAAACCTGACCTTCGACTTAATTCTTCATCTAAGAAAATCACCCTAACCCAGTTGCAAAGATCCACATTCTAAAAGACACACTTGATTCCTTTCTATCCCTCAGTACAGACATGGACTTCATCAGCAAGTTTAGTACTTCTGGAATAAATCTCACTTTATTTATTTTTTTAAAGATTTTTATTTATTTATTTGACAGAGAGCGATCACAAGTAGGCAGAGAGAGAGGAGGAAGCAGGCTCCCCGCTGAGCAGAGAGCCCAATGGGGGGCTTGATTCCAGGACCCTGGGATCATGACCTGAGACAAAGGCAGAGGCTTTAACCCACTGAGCCACCCAGGTGCCCCTTAATCTCACTTTAAACTCCTTCTCACCTCTTCCATTGCTAAGACTCTGGTCCATGCCACTGTAACTTCTCACTCTCATGTCTGTAGTAGTCTCCTACCTCATCCCCTTGCTCCTATATTTCAGTCTGTTCCACAAAGTACATTAAGACTGACCTTTAATAAAGTAGATTGTAATAATATTCCTTTCTTTCTTAAGGTGCCCCAGTGGTTCCATCTTAGTAAGAACAAAACCTGGAGTGCTTATCATGGCCCATAGGGCTTTCTGTGACCTGGCCTTTTCTGCTACTCTAACCTCATTTCCTAACACTGTTCTCCTAAGACACACTGGAATCCAAACTATTTCCTACATGTGCCAAGCTTTTTCATATTTTAGGGCCTTTCTTCTTGCTGCACCCACTCCTGTTCCTTAAGGCCATATCTCCCCACAGCTGACTGCTTCTTGCTGAGTATCAGATAAAAGTCATTTCTTCAGAAAATTCTTCCCTGCCTTCCCCACCCTACTGGCTCTCTATCATATTTCCCCATATTATTTTCTTAATAACATTTCATCCCTGAAGGTATCACCCCCTCTAAAATGTAAGCTCAATGGGAAACTTGTAGGACCATGTATGTCAGGTTCTCTACTTTATCTCTAGTATCTATCACAGTGCCTCTCATGTCCTCGTTAACCACTAAATATTTGTTGGATGGATAAATGACATTGATTTAAGCATATGTATGCTAAGTTGTGATGAGCCAAGCAGTCTGGGACAGGGGATTTGGGAGGATGGAAGAGTGAGCTTAGGTGTCTCTAAAACAGCAGTTTTATTTGAACCCATGAAAATTGTGGTTGGAAAGAGCCCAATAATTGAGGGAGTGCTTCTAGGTGTCTTGGGTATAAAAGTATAGCATATATTCTATACCAATTACACTTCTCTCTTTTGTTTTTTTGAAAGATTTTAATTTATTTATTTGCACAAGTAGGCAGAGAGGCAGGCAAAGAGAGGAGGAAGCAGGCTCCCTGCTGAGCAGAGAGCCCAATGCGGGGCTCAATCCCAGGACCCTGAAATCATGACCTGAGCTGAAGGCAGAGGCTTTAACCCACTGAGCCACCCAGGTGCCCCCAATTATACTTCTCTCTTAAAAATAGAATCCCAAGGCACCTGGGTGGCTCAGTCGGTGAAGCGGCTGCCTTCTGTATTGGGTGGTGATCCCAGGGTTTTGGGATTGACACCCCTATCAGCTCCTTGCACAGCAGGAAGTCTGCTTCTCTTTCTGCCTCTGCCCCTCCCCCCTGCTTATGCTTGCTCTATCCCCTCTCCCCGTGTCAAATAAATAAGTAAAATCTTTAAAAAATAATAGAATCCGAAGTTTATTTTGGATAGTAGTGTTCCCAGTAAAAGACCACATTGGTGGTCTCCTTTGCAGCTATGTGTAGCCACATGACCAACTTCTGCCCAACAAAGTGATTGTAAAAGTGTTGTGTGGTAGTCATAGGACGGTTGCTAAAAGGCACCTGAACTACTCAGACCAAGATATTACTTATACCATCTGTTGTGGACTGAACTGCGTCCCACCCAAATTCATATAATGAAGCTTTAACTCTCTGTACCTCTGCATATGACTGGATTTGAAAATAGGGCCTTTAAAGAGGTAATTAAGTTAAAAAGAAACCATCAGGGTAGGCCATAATCCAGTCTGATTAGATTATCTACCTATAGATTATCTACCTATAAGAGGAGTTTAGGAAATATAGAGAGATACCAAGGGTGTGTGTGCACGGAAGGATGACCATGTGAAGAAGGAGCAAGAAGGTGACCACTTGCAAGGCAAGAAGAGAGGCCTCGGAAGAAACTAATGCTATAAGTACTTGGACCTTGGCTTTCTAGTTTTCAGAACTGTGAGAAATAACTTTCTATTGCTTAAGCCACTCAGTCTGTGGTTACTTTGCCTTAGAAAACTAATATACCATTAGATAAGGCTTTCAATTTTGACAGCTCATGAGAATCAGTTGGCGAGCCTTAAAAACACTGGATGACTGGATCTACCCCTAGATATTTTGATTACATTTCTTTCTTTCTTTCTTTTTCTGATTCAGTTTCTTGAGTCTGGACATTGGAGGGGATTTTACTGTATATCTAGAGTTGAAAACCATGGGTCTAAGAGAATAATGCTTTGCATCTTATAGAGGAGGTTGAGAGTATTGGATCTAGCATCATGTAGAAGGCATTTCCCCCCAACCCATATCTTTCTTCTTCCACTGTCTTTCTCCACCCCACAGCTCCCTTTTTTCCTATTCTATTCAGATCCCCATAGATGGACCCAGAGATCCTCCCACCTCTTCATCCTATTACAGATCCAAGAGCCATCTTAATTTGAGGCACATTAGGCAGCTTCAGCTCCACTTCCGGCCCTCCTTGCCAAGAAAAGTAAGTCTCAGTGAACCTCACCCTCTCTGATTCTGCCTTTTGGCCTGAGCCAGGGCTCAGAAGCTATCCTCTAGCCTCTTAATCCAAATAGGAGATGTTTCAGCACAGGTGAGGGACACAGAGAGGAGCATAGGAACTCTGGTCTCCTGCAAAGGAACACAGCTGCTGGCTCCTCCAAACAGGTACCGTCAGGCATAGTTCAGAGTCCCACGGGGTGACACATTGTACAACTGACCTTATGTTGGTTCATTTATCAGGAAAGGCAGTGCACAGGGGACTTCTGTTGGCACTCATCTCTTCTGGCTGCAGACTTTTGACCTTGTCCAGCTCCTCTGAAGACATCACCTGTAATTATGGGGAGGAAGCATATGGAGAAGAGGAAGATGGCCAGGATGACCCTGCACCCCCAGCCCTTCCTTTTTCCAACAAATCCACTTCCCTGACTTGTCACCATCCCATGAGCACTCCCACCTTCCTTTCAAAGAAGGATCTGAGTACCACACCTCACCTCACTGTTGGAGAGGTTCAAGTTCTTAATGTCCGCGACATTCTGCATGGTGTCAGGCAGGCCATCCAGCTGACATGGCATCTTGTTCCTCGGGTTTGAGGGCAAAAGTTATGGTGAGGAAAAATTTAGAGTGAGGACCCCAGCAGGGGGTATCTGAGATCAACCTGTCTCTTCTACCTAATCTTTCCCACCTTCACCATCAGTCTCGGCACTGGCCCTGAGTCCTCACCTCAGGCATGTTCTTTTCATGGGTCTGCAGGGAGGCAGCCATGCTGTGTCTAGGCTTTGGTACCATTTCAATATCATGGGTGATCAAGTCTCTGAGAAGCCAAGAGGAGGGAATCAGAGGGCTGAGAGAGGCCCAGCTGGTACAGCTCCAGCACCAGCTCCTCCTCATGTTACCATGCCCAAGTCTCCTTTCCAGACAGGCTCCTCTGCCCTCACTTGCCCTAGAAACACTGCTGTAGATGTATCAGGGGCAAAGAGGACCCACTGTATGTTAAGAGATTGCTGGGAGCCTACATATCGTTTGTTCATGGTCAGCTGCAGAGTTAGATGGATTGTAGCCCTTGAAAACCAAGCAACACACTTTTAAATAACTGATGCGTCAAAATAAGCCTAGCCTTATTTTTCAAATAAATTATTGTTTATCTTTGGTAATAAGTCTAGACTTATTTTGCATAAAATTATTGGTTATCTTTGGTAAAAATAAGGGTATAGAGACAAAATATGTTTCAACAACACATCTTTGTAGATACTAGATTTTAATACTATTTGTTATAAACTGGACCGGGTCCTGATTCCTCCTAAGGTCCTCCAATGCCTGGCTAAAACTCTCCAAACTAACATTCTGATTTTTCTCCCACCTTTCTGACTTGGAATAATTTGAGAATGAAAACTTGCGTTTTCCTGAAGTCCTGAAAACTAAATACAAATGACTTGATGTAAAGAAATCACCTTAATACCTCATTAATAGACACTCTTTGTGCTTACTGCTCTGTGGGCCACTCAAAAAGATCACCCAAGACATTTGAACTACAAACAAGGAAGCTCTGTTAGATTGCCACTACCTGCCCTCACTCTATCTAAAGAGGCTTCAAGTCTGACATCTAGATGTTTCATCAACTAGCTACCCTCAGAACACAAAAATTGGCTTAACATTTGATCCAAACATTAACCATTGTTTTCCTTTTATTTCCATAGAAGTGCTTTTTATTTAATATCTTATTACTTGAAACATAGGTGTAACTTTGAGAATATACCTGCATCTCTACTTCCTGAAATTAGTTTGACTAAACCGACCTATTGCTAGGACCAAGAGATGGGATCAACAAGATGAAACAATTCACCTGTGCAATATTTAATATGTGGCACTCCCAAGGAAGTATTTGTGGGTTCAGAACGGCCCCTACCTCAGAATATACCACTTTGGTATGTGGATTATTCTGAGCTGAAAGCACTTGAGAACCTGCAGACTCAAGAGTAAGTTTTGTCCCTCCCTTAAGCCCACAGAAAAATTTAAATTGGGGGGGTCTTTCCCAGAATAAGAGTTACTAACAAAGATAAATTTTATCTGAGTGACGCATCTATATGGTAGGTCAAACATCTGATTGCCAAACATCTGCTTCCATTATCACCCTGTGAAGTGCATTCCTTTCCTCTGAAATCCCAGACCCCTATTCCATTCTCCTTAGTTCAGAATGACATATATACCTTATTTTGCTTGATTTCTTTTGGGATTTACATGAGTGTGGAATCCTCATAAATACACCTATTAAATTTGATTTTCTCATGTAAATAAATAACTCACTCATTCACTCACTCATAGGTCAAAGTAGAAGTCTCAAGGGAAATTTAAAAAATTTAAATTTAATGAAAATGAAAATTCGGTATAAAAATTTGTGGGATTCAGCAGCATGGAGAGCAAATTTATACCACAAAATGCATACATTGGAAAAAATGTCTCAAATCAATAATCCAAGCTTCTATTTCAAGAATCCAGAAAAAGAACAGCAAAAGAAACCAAGACCAGAATAAGGTAGACAGTAATAAAGAGTAGAAATTGAAGAAACTTAGGAGAAAAATAATAGAGGAATGAAACAAGCAACTGATTCTTGGAAAAAATAAAAAAAATTGCCAAACCTCCACCACTAACACTAAAAAAGAAAGAAAGAAAGAAAGAAAGAAAGACGCAAATGACCAAAATCATGGTTTAAAGAGGATGTCATTACAGATCCTGTAGACATAAAAAATATCCTCAGAGTATATTATGCGATGGGCAACTCTACACACATCTTTGATAACTTAGATAAAAGCAACGAATTCCTTTAAAAAAACTACTATAACTCACCCTATATGAAATAGATATTTGAAAAGTCATCTCTTGAAAGAATTGAGATTCTATTTTTATTTTTTTTAATTTTTATTTAGACATATAATGTAACCCCACCACCCTCTCCCAACACCCCTCTCCCCCACCCGCCTCAGTTTGTTTTATGACATTAAGAGTCTCTTTTGGTTTGTCTCCCTCCTGATCCCATCTTATTTCATTTATTCTTTTCCTACCCCCTTAACCCCCGCCCCCATTGCAACTATCATATGATCTCCCTGATATGAGGAAGTGGAGAAAGAATTGAGGTTCTAATTTAACAAGTCTCCCAAAAATCCAGACCCATATGATACTACTGGAGAATCCAATGTTAAGGGGAGAATTAACATCATTTCTACAAAATCTCCACCCAGAAAATCAAAGAGAAGGGAGTATTTCTCAATTCAATTTATTAAACTACTAATACCCTAATACCCAAACTAGACAAAATAAATAAAGGAAGGGAGGGAGGGAGGGAGAGAGGAAGGAGAAGTAAGGGGGAAGGAAGAAAGATGGAAGAAAAAATAACACCCTATATGTCCCCCATGAGTATAGATGCAAAAGTCCTTAACAACATATTAGCAAATAGTATTCAGCAATATATAAAAAATTATGCACCATGACCAAGTAGGGTTCACTCCAAGGATGGAAGGATGTTTTTCATTCTGTTACTATGGTGTATTACATTGACCTACCTCCCTTCCTTCCTTCCTCTTTCTTTCTTTCTCTTTCTCTCTCTTTCGCCTAAAGAATAAAATGAATTTATTCATTTATTTGCCTATATAAAAATTTGTTTAGTTTTTTTAAAAAAATTTTATTTAAATTCAATTAGCCAACATATAATGCATCATTAGTTTCAGAGATAGAGTTCAGTAATTCCTTGGTTGCATATAACACCCAGTGCTCATCACAACCCATGCCCTTCTTAATACATTGATTTTCTTTTTTTTAAAATATATTGATTTTATAATGTTGAACCATCTTTGCATAAATCCCACTTGGTCATGATGTAGAGTCTTCCTAATATGCTGTTGGATTCAGTTTGTTAGTGCTTTGTTGAGGATTTCTGTATTTGTATTTATAAGAGATATTCGTCTGTAGTTTTCTTGTAGTGTCTGTCTGGCATTGGTATCTGGGTAATGCTAACCTCATAGGATGAGTTAGGAAATATTCCCTGCTCTTCTATTTTTTTGGAAGTGTTTGAGAACGATTGGTGCTAATTCTTTAAATATTTGATAGAATTCAACAGTGAAGGCATCTGGACCCAGGCTTTATTGGTATATTTTTGAATACTGATTCATTAGAAATGAGACAGGAACCTAATAAAAATGGTAGTGCTGTTTCAGAGCTGTTAAATGATTATGTATGTAAATACTACAATATTTATGGCAATTTACTTGATAATGATGTGAAGTTTGCTTGTAAAAGTGGGTGTCTAAAGGGTTACAATTTGTCAGTTTCCTTGAAGTGGTGGAAAACAGGTGATCTGAATTAGAACGTTCTAACACCTGGTGTGAATAGGTATGGCTCATAGCAAGCACTGTGTACCGAGGGAGCTGGTCAATGTTTGGGGTATGTGTGTACCCTTTTGTGTGTTCTTAGGTGTTCAGCTGGGTGCAGTCTCCATATTTCACCTAGTGTTTCTCAAAAATAAACTGAATTTCAGTGAAACAAATTTATGTTTTAAAAACAACCTTGTTTATAAAACAATTTGAATATAACACCCTCACTGATAAAATTAGTACGATAATTTTTTCATAGGAATTTTTAAATTCAGGGCAAAGTTATTGGCTGGATGGTAAGATTAGGCATGGGATATATATTTAATTATAATATATGTTTAATTACAATATATATTTAATTTTAATTTAATTTGTTTCAAAAATTGAATAGATTTGTACAACGAAGAAATTATACTGTTCTGCATAAAAACATTTTACTAATATACTTTTTCAAGTATACCTGGGGGTGTAACAAAGTAATAGAACATTCCCCATCTCAGCAGCTACATGGCTCTGGGGATCATACACAGCTTGGGCTATGGAGGGGAGCTCCAGAATTTGAGCCTCTAACCCACTGTTCTCCAAGAGTTGCTGACCCTCTGACTTTTCCCTTCTTCCTCAGTGGACCAGTGAACTAATATCCACCTGAATGGATTTTGCAGGGATTTGACATAACATGAAGTGCCTTTCTTTATTATCAAAATAATCAGGGATACTGGGACAAAAACAGACAAAAACCAGTCATTTGCGTGAACAGGTGTCACCCTTACCACGTAATCTTTGGCTCCTTGGGTGAGCTGAGCCTCTGACCTCAATTGCAGGCCAGAGAAGAAAGATTAGGATTAGGAAGGTGACAAGACCAATGTCTCCTTTCAGGGTTTTAGGTTTCAGGATCACAAACAGCTTCATAAAAGCCTTTTCTTGACCTTGATCACAACATGGAAGGAGTGAAGGGAGGGAGTTGGAAAATGAGCAAGGCCTGGAGCCCTGAGTCTCATCCTTCTCACATGGTCTAAATTCCCAAAGCTTATCTTGGGCACAGCAAGAACCTATAAGGCCCTGGTGCAGTCCAAGTGGTTGTCTTGAAGGCATCTGGGATGGAGGAAGAAAAGGTAACACCTATTAGGATCAAAATAGAGATACTCTGACTGCAAAGTGCCATATCCTGATCTATGTGACAGAAATGCCTTCACATTTACTGCATCATATGCAGTGGAATGAGCTTTGTGGCAGTATGCCACAGGAGAAAAATTCTGGTACCTAAGTGTCTGTCAGGAAAGGAATAGGTTCGTGAAATTCATAAAAGTATTGCATGACTGTTCAAAAACAACTAGCTGGCTTATATGTGCTGAAATGGAAGTGTTACATGCGATAATGACTGAAATAAACAAGCAAAACAAATTACCTGCAAATACCCATTATTCACTCCCTTAATCTTCCCAACTCACACCTATCCCTGCACACTTCAGCCACTTACTATCTTATCCTCACTGGCATCATCCATTTTTGCATCTCTATCTTGTTCCTACAGGGGTGAAGAACGAATCCCAGAACTGCTTTGTTCAGATCATGTATCATACCTCCCTTGGGAAGCACCCCAGCATCTTGTTCTTTGAAAGAAGCTAATTTGGTATCATGCTCTGAAATTGGAAAAAAAACACATAAAAATCAATAAAAGAAAAAAAGACAACACAAAATAAAACTCAAAGTAGAAAACACTAAAAACCAAGAAAAAGATCCTGGGATGCTGTCATGACTAATAAAGAAATATCACTGATTTTTATAATGGAGAAAGAAATATAATACAGAAGATTGGAAGGCTGCCCTGTACCTCCTGGGAGATGAGAGGTGGGAAGAATTCACCACCCCGGAGAGAACAAGCACAGCAGGAAGGACTTGGACAGAGTATCCATTGTGAGACACTATCCCTGCTCTGTGTTCAGGCTGGGTGACCTGGAATGAGTTGATTAACCCTCACCTAACTTCTGTGCTCTAGGTGGACAATTCAAACTACCCTGAATGTGTGGTGTTAGATATTAAGGGTCATAGTGAGTTCTCCACGTGAAAAAAATGAAAGATAGTCTGAAGAAAATAACTAGAGCGAAGCCTGGGGAGAAAAAGTGATGGGACATACTGAAAAAGAGGGGGCAAGAATTAAAGATAATACAGTGAACAATTCTAACACATTAAACTGGAATCCCAGAAGGAGTGAGAACAGGGCAGTCCTCCAGTTGTTAAATGTGACATATATGTCTATTAATTTAGATCTTTAATTTCTCTCAGCTTTTATAATTTTCAGTGAATAAGCCTTGCACTTATTTTGCCAAGTTTACTTCTAAGCATTTTATTCTATTTTACACTACTTTAGGAATTGATTTCTTTTTTCCCATTTAAAGGTTTTTTTATTAATTATTTTTATTAACATATAATGTATTATTTGCCCCAGGGGTACAGGTCTGTGAATCATCAGGCTTACACATTTCACAGCATTCACCATATCCCATACTCTCCCAGGAACTGATTTCTTAGTTTCACTTTCTGATTGTTCATTTCTAGTATACAGACATTATTGATCTTTCAAAATTTGTGTATTAGCACTAGTATTTCTCTTACAGATTTCTTAGGATTTTCCACACACAAGATCACGTTACCTGCAAATATAGTTTTATTTATTCCTTTGCAATCTATATGCCTTCCATTTCTTTTTCATACTTTGCAGTGGCTAGTATCTCCGGTACTATGCTGAATAAAACCAGTGAGAGCAAACATCCTTGCCTTGTTCCTAATATTAGGGGGAAATATTCAGTCTTTCACCACTAAATAGGATATTAGTATTGTTTTTTAACGATTTTGTGTATTTATTTGAGAGAGAGTGAATGAGACAGAGCATGGGGGGAAGGGGAGGTGGCAGTAAGGGGCAGAGGGAAGGGAAAAAGCAGACTCTCCCGCTGAGCAGGGAGACTGATGCAGGGAGCCTCACGACTAGGGGCTTGGATTCCAGGACCCTGAGATCATGACCTAGCTGAAGGCAGACCAGATGCTTAACAGACTGAGCCACCCAGGCGCCCCAGTTTATTAGTTTTAGCATATTCTGGTAGAATGGGCGCTTCGTCAGGTTGAGGGAGTTCCTTGCTATTTCTAGTTTGATTTTATCTTGAACGGGTGTTGGATTTCCTCTAGTGCTTTTTCTGATTCTATTGAGTTGATCATGTAGGTTTTTTTTTAAGAGTTTGTTTGTTTGTTTGTTTGTTTATCTGACAGAGATAGAGAGCACAAGTAGGCAGAGGCAGAGGGAGAAGCATGCTTCTGTACAGCAGAGAACTCGATGCGGGACTGAATCCCTGGACTCTGGGATCATGACGAGAGCCGAAGGCAGACGCTTAACGGACTGAACCACCCAGACCCCCTGATCATGCACTTTTTGACTCATGCAGAATGCCATAGTTAGTAAGTAATGAGCAATATCTATTATCAAGCTTACAATCTTAATAAAAATTCAAAAAATTACCTTTAATTGGAGGTACATATAATGACTTATTTGCTTCTTTACATTTTCCTCTTTTTATAGAAATTTTAAATTTTAGCCTAAGTTTATACTAGTAAATAAAATTTACACTTTCAGGGACTTGGATCCAGTAATACACTCCTATCAATGCGAATACTGTTTAGTTTTTTCTTCATTGTTACTTATTTTTTCAATCTGGGATCCAATCAAGAATCATGAATTTCATTTGTGTTTTTTCCTCCTTTACTGATATATACTTGACATATAACATCGTGTAAGTTTAAGATGTATAATGTCATGATTTGATACACACACATAAAAGGAAATGACATAAGGTTCATAAACACATCTAGCACCTCACATAGTTACCTCTATGTGTACATGTGTGATGAGAACTTTTAAGAACTACTCTCTCAGCTACGATATTGTTAACTATAGGCATCATGCTATGCAGTAGATCCCGCAGAAATTACTCATCTTATAATGGGAAGAGTCTCATGCTCTACTGACTGGGCTAGCTAGATACCCCTCCCCTGGGGACTTTTCAGAAAAGCAGCTGTACAAAGCGTCTCACCCAAGAAGGTAGCGTTTCAGTCTGTTACCTTTTTCCACATCATCAGCCACTGGGGACAAGAGTGACATGGTGAAGAGAGCACTAGGGCATAGGTGGAACACTCCTGCGGGAATCCCAGTTCTGCAGCTTAGGTAGCTCCAAGAGTACGGAGCGCGTGGTCCAGCCCCGCGGTCTCTCTAGGGCGTCATAGATCAAAGTTTGGATACGCCGGTACTTGGCGATGTTCCTCTTGACAGGGCGGCTGGGCTGGGGGTGAGGGGGCAGCGGTGGAGTCTTGACCAGGAGCCCAATGCCCTGCGGGGTCCTCCGCAGCCCTTTGTCGCGGCCGCCGCCCTCCAGCAGTTAGGGATGCGACTTTGAAAGCTCCGGCCCTGAGCGCCAAGGTGACTTGCTCTACGTCGCCGGGCGCCAACCCCACTTTCCGCTCCTTGTCGCCGGCCGCCGCCGCGTCCCCTCCGGCCGGGTTCTCGGCCCCGCCCCCGCCCCCGTTGTCCCCGCCGCCCTGCGCGCCTTGAGCCCCGTCTGCCTCGGCCCCGCGGTCGCTTCGCCTTCTCCGCTGCTGCTCTGGGAAGAAGGGGCGCTTGGGGTGCGTGGATGAGGCTGCGGCGGCGGCTGCAAGCTAGGAACTCCCATGCCACGATTCGCGTGCCGCTTTCCACCCCCCAAAAGCTAGCAAAGGCGGGCCCCTCGGGCTGCAGAGGAGGCCAGGCAGGTGCAAGAGGTTACATCCCGCTCGGGTCAGCCGCGGGACCCGTGGGGCGCGGGCCGGGAGCCGCGGGGAGACGGCGAGGGTGCACTAGGCTGGCGTGGAGGCACTAGGGCGCGAGGCAGCGTGAACCTGGCACACGCGGCGGCATACTAGCCGGCGAACCCGAGACAGCACCGCAGTTTACTTACAAGCCAGGTGCGAACCTCCAGCCAGCCGCTCGCGCGGCCACTTTCTCCTCCCTCTTCCGCCCTCTCCGCCTCCAGCGCCCCTCCCCGCCGACTCCAGCCTCAGCCCCATAGCAAGGACCTCGGGCCCAGCCTATGCCTATTATTGCTATTTAAATGTCCACTGGCACAAGGTTTCTTGCAGGTGGGTTCCCTAGTTGCTGCCCTGTAGGGAACCCAGGAAAGTCTGACCATGTGTCACATATAGGTTATCTCATTTATTCCTGTGAGGAAGATAATCATCTCCATTCTCTAGATGAGGAAACTGAGAAACAAGCAGCATATTGTCTAGGGTCATACAGCCACCAAAAAGAAAGACAGAGGTGGTAACAAATGACTTTCTGACTGCCAAACCCTAATCCCTCCCCCTGCCAAGGACGCCACCAAGTTCAGCTGTAATCTCGAAAATCATATTGGAATTGAGGTCTTTCTGAACCCAAACCACTGTTCTTGTCTCTGTAATGTACTCATTTGGCTGTAAATCATGTTCTTACCGGATTGGAAGATTTTTCTTTATATTGGGAAAATTATCATACCCTAAAATATGAAGGCTATTATTCCATTTACATATTAAATGTACAGATCCCTACCATACCATTCCTGGAAATAACCTGGAAGAAATCGTTCCTTCCAAGTTTTTGTATTACAAAAAATATATAGTTGTATGGGAATTCTGATCACTGCTTGGGACAAGGAGGATGAAATGAGGAACTTGAAGACACAGGAAGGAGAATGGTTGAAGTGCTGGAATATGATTTCAGGCCAGCACTTTAACACTGTTCAACATGATCTCATCCCCAGGTTACTTCTAGGACTTCATTCTTATTATGCTCCCTTTCCCTCACTTTATTCCAACCAAGCTGGCCTCTGTGTGGTTTTGTGAATATGCCAATTATGCTGTGTCTTCTGGACCTTTGCATTTGCTATTCTCTCTACCTGGAATACTATTTCCAAAATACCTCCTAGACTATCCCTGTGATTCCCTTAGAGTATTTGCTTCAAAATCGTTTTATCACTGAGGTGTCCCCTAGCTTCCCTGTTTATATCCCCTATTCATTACTTCCCTACTACCTATTCATTCCCTATTACCTTTTCATTTCCTGACTCCTACTCTCAATATCCTCTGACTTATGATAAAAAAAATCTTCCTCTCATAACTTTCTTGCCCCCTAGGTAATTTCACAAGAAATTTTCCAACAAATGTATGCCAATATGAGATCTAATTGTGTTGCTAATTTGTTTCTATTTCGATGGAGTCACAACTCATATATATATATATATATATTTTCAGTTCTTTCTAGGAACCCAGGAGTCACATGGATCAATCTTAGTTTTTGATACAGGTGCCTATGTGAAACTTCTACACAAATAGATCTTTAGTAGTAAGGAGGGAGCAGTGTATTTGTGAGAGTGACAGTGGTCTAATAGAAGGATTGAGTAAGTGGTGATAAGGTTACCCTTTCCTTTTAATTGATTAATTTATCAGGTAATTATGAAAGCATCACTGTATATTACCTGAAAAATTAACAGATAAGCATAAAGCATGAAATATGAAATGCCTTTCCTTTAATGTAGCTACTAAATAAGTCTCTTGAACTTTCAATAGGTTGTGGGAAGCTATGGGCTGAAGCAATATGTTAGGTTATATTAACTGGCCCTCTTGAAAGAACTAAAAGAAAAAAAAACTAAAAGAAAAAACTAAAACTAAACTTCAACTAAAAGAAAAAAAATATAGCACTGATGCCAGTGGCATTAGGAGAACTTCTGGATTCCTTGATATACACAGGAGCTTTTAAAAGCCCTCATTTTCCTGCATATTTTTCCCAACCTCTTTTTCTCCCAGGCTTATCAGTCTGTCTGTTGCTTGTCCTGACTCTTGCCCTTCGCTCTAGATTGGTGTATTAGTTTGCTAGGTCTTCCATAGCAAAATACTACAGACTGGGTGCCTTAAAGAACAGGAATTTATTTTTTTTCACAGTTCTAGAACCTAGAAGTCCAAGATAAAGGTGTCTTGTGAGGCCTCTTTCCCTGACTTGCAGATGGCCACCTTTTTGCTCTGTCCTCATATGCTCTTTATTCTGTGTGCTCAGATACCTGGTATTTGCGTGTGTCCAAATTTCTTCTTCTTGTAAGGATGCAAGTCAAATCAGTTTAGGGCCCATCTTAAGGGTTACATTTTAATTCAATCACCTATTTATTTATTTATACCACAAGATACATTTTATTTTATTTTTTTATTTTAATCACCTCTTTAAAGACCCAATTTCCAAATATAGTCACAATCTGAGGTCCTGAGTATTAGAATTTCAATATATGAATTTTTTAAAAATTTTTTTAAGATTTTATTTATTTATTAGTTAGAGAGAGAGAGATCGAGCACAGACAGACAGAGAAGCAGGCAGAGGCAGAGGGAGAAGCAGGCTCCCTGCCGAGCAAGGAGCCCGATGTGGGACTCAATCCCAGGACGCTGGGATCATGACCTGAGCCGAAGGCAGCCACTTAACCAACTGAGCCACCCAGGCGTCCCAACATATGAATTTTGAGGGCACACAATTTAGTCCATAACAATCAACATTCTGGATACCCAGAATTCATGTCCCTCTTATATGCAAAATACATCCACCCCATCTCAACAGCCTAAGTCTTAACCTTTCCAGCATTAACTCTTGGTCCCAAATCCCACCTAAATATCTAAATCAAGGATGGGTAAGACTCAAGAAATTATTCATCTTTTTTTTTAAGATTTTGTTTATTTATTTGACAGACAGAGATCACAAGCAGGCAGAGAGGCAGGCAGAGAGAGAGGAAGGGAAGCAGGCTCCCCGCTGAGCAGACAGCCCGATGTGGGGCTCGATCCCAGGACCCTGAGATCATGACCTGAGCCGAAGGCAGAGGCTTTAACCCACTGAGCCACCCAGGAGCCCCAAGAAATTATTCATCTTGAGGCAAAATTCCTGTCCAGTTGTGAGCCTGCAAAATCAGATAAGTTAAACTGCTTTCCTAAATGGTAGGAAAGGCATAGGATACAGATTCTTATTCCAAAAGGGACAAGATCAGAAAGAAGAAAGGAATTACAGATCACAAACAAGTCTAAAACCTAGTGGGAAAATTCTACTTGATTTGGAGTTCCAAGAAATAGTTCTCTTTGGCTCAATGCTCTGTCTTCCAGGCCCAGAGCAGTGGAATCTCAGCCCACTGAGGTAGCAGCCCTACCCCCTTGTCCCTGGGTGGCAGCTCTGCTCCCAAGACCCTAGGCCTTGCCCTCTGAATCTAAAGAAGTGGCCCTGCTCTCTGAAACCCAGGAAGACACTGTCCCATTTTGGGGTCATTCTTATTTTTTCTTGAAGGCCAACACATATTCACAGCTGGATAAGTCTATGGTTCTGTCCCATAGAATCCCAGAAGTCCAACAGCCTTTCTTCATTTTGTCTCTTCTTTGTCTTCTTCAGGCAAAGTTGGCAGCGTTTCTGCTGGTATAACTCCATCTCTGTTTCTGGCTTCTACTGAGATTGCTGGTTAGACTCTGAATCATGCCCATCATCTCTTTCCTGGATTGACTGTCCAATCACACCTTTGATGTTCTGCCCAGAACATGCTTTCTCATTTTTTAAAATATTTTATTTATTTATTTCACTGACAGAGATCACAAGTAGGCAGAGAGGCAGGCAGAGAGGGAGGGGAGAGCAGGCTCCCTGCTGAGCAGAGCCCGATGTGGGGCTCGATCCCAGGACCCTGGGATCATGACCTGAGCCGAAGGCAGAGGCTTTAACCCACTGAGCCACCCAGGCGCCCCGCTTTCTCATTTTTTATGCAATATGGATAGACAGAATTTTCCAATCATCATGTTCTGATATTTTTGGCTTAATGATTTCTGCTCCAATTTACCCCTCTCTTATGTTTTATCATAAGCAGTAAAGAGAAACTAGGAAATACCTTGAATATTTTGCTCAAAATCTCCTATGCTAAATATCCAAATTCATACAATTTCTACTTTCTACAAAATACAAGAACACCGATTGACTTATTTCGCTAAGCATAATACCCTCTAGTTCCATCCATGTCGTCACAAATGGCAAGATTTCATTTCTTTTGATGGCTGCATAGTATTCCATTGTATATATATACCACTTCTTTATCCATTCATCTGTTGATGGACATCTAGGTTCTTTCCATAACTTGGCTATTGTGGACATTGCTGCTATGAACATTCGGGTGCACGTGCCCCTTCGGATCACTACTTTTGTATCTTTAGGGTAAATACCCAGTAGTGCAATTGCTGGGTCATAAGGTAGCTCTATTTTCAATTTTTTGAGGAACCTCCATGCTGTTTTCCAGAGTGGCTGCACCAGCCTTTTTTAAAATTTTATTTTATTTTGTCAATGTTCCAAGCCTCTTTTCTTTTTAAAAATCTCACCAGAATCACCTTGAATGTTTCTACCAACATTTCTACCAACAGTCTCTTTGCGGCAATCCAAATTTTTTCTAGCACGCATCTCAAAACTCTTCCAGCCTTTACCCATTCCCAATTCCAAAGCCATTTCCACATTTTCAGGCATTTCTTAAGGTAGTACCTCACTCCTCAGTAACAACATTGTATTAGGATTCTCCAGAGAGTCTACGGCCATACCACCCTGAACGCGCCCGATCGCGTCTGATCTCGGAAGCTAAGCAGGGTCGGGCCTGATTAGTACTTGGATGGGAGGATTCTCCAGAGAAACAGAACCAGCAGGATGTTTATTTATTTGTTTGTCTTAAGGGATTAGGTCACATGATTTTGGGAGTTGGTATGTAAAAATTCTTCAGGTTAGGCTTTCGGGCTGAAGACCCAGTTTGAATCCAAAGTCAGTTTACTGGCAGAATTCCTTCTTGGTCTGGGTGATTAATCTTTATTCTATTAAAGCCATGAACTGGTTGGATGAAGCCCACCCGTACAGAGGGGTTTTTGCCTTACTCAAAATTCATTGATTGATTGATTGATTGATTGTGTTATGTCAGCCACAATATAGTACATCATTAGTTTTTTTTTTTAAGATTTTGTTTATTTACTTGACAGACAGAGATCACAAGTAGGCAGAGAGGCAGGCACGGGCGGGGGAAGCTGACTCCCTGCTGAGTAGAGAGCCTGATGGGGAGCTCAATCCCAGGACCCTGAGATCATGACCTGAGCTGAAGACAGATGCTTAACCCACTGAGCCACCCAGGTGCCCCACATCTTTAGCTTTTGATGTAGTGTTCCTTGATTCATTGTTTGCGTATAACACCCAGTATTCCATGCAAAACGTGCCCTCCTTAATACCCATCACCAGTCTCACACATTCCCACACCCCACTCCCTTCTAAAACTCTCAGTTTGTTTCTCAGAGTTCACAGTCTCTCATGGTTCATCTCCCCCTCTGACCGATTTCCAAACATCCAGAATAATGTTTGACCAAATATCTGGGCACCATGGCTCAGCCAAATTTGTACATAAAATGGACCATTACAAATGCTGTCAGCAAATGCTGCCTGGGCAGTCACTCCAGCCCTGGGAACTCTCCAAGGCAAAAGAAACAATGGAAAGCTCTTGAGATGTTCTTTCAAGGAGCTGCCAGTGGAGCTGAAACACACAACCACCATTCTTTGCGAATAAGGTCTGTACTGTTCCCTCTGGCACTTAGTAACCTGCACCAGGAGTCTTCATGGGTGCTGCTGATTTGGGGAATGGGAATGGTAACAGAGGTATTTAAAATGTCACCACTCTCTCTTACTAAAGCCCTGCAGTTTCTTTCTTCATTAAGCTTTCCTCTATTTGTTCTAAGATTTTTGACTAGATTCCAGAATTCTGTGAAAGTTGAGTCTAACAGTTTTTGCCAAAAATAGTTGCTTTTGTAGATGGGTTGGGCCCTGGAGTTTGCTACTCTGCCATTTTGAGTGGCATCACCTCCTTAAACCATTTTCTCGGACTCCTAAAAATTACATGATACTTAGGCATTGTGCCTCCTGTGCCTAATGGATAAGATCACCCAGGGTCTATAGGGTCTTTGTACTCAAAGGGGATTCTGGGTCAGCATTTCTTCAGGAATAATGAACTTCCTGGCACAGATCAGCTTCAGAGGCCAGAAAAATGGGGATTCAATTCCCAGCTATGCCCCTAACTCTATGATCTTGGCCAATGGACTTAACTTCTCTGAAATTCACTTTCCCTCTTTTTCCCACTTGGTTTTCAGAATTAATTTAAGAATTCAAAGAGATAACAATGTGAAAGTGCCTAGCTCAATACTGATACTCAAATCTCCTTCCAGTTCTCTCTCATCTTGAAATCTTCCTTGAGCTTTCTATTTTGTCTCTTGCTACTTTTCCATGGGGGAAATTAGTGGCTGGTAATGGCTGAATAAATAACCCCTTGAGTGGTGTTTGCATCCTTACAAAGGACAGTCCTTAGCCTATAGGATTTAAACTTTTTAAATTTTAAATATTTTATTTATTTATTTGAGAGAGAGAGAGTGAGAGAAAGCATGAGAGGGAAGAAGGTCAGAGGGAGAAGCAGACTCCCCGCGGAGCTGGGAGCCAGATGTGGGACTTGATCTGGGGACTCCGGGATCATGACCTGAACCAAAGGCTGTTGCCTAACCAACTGAGCCACCCAGGCGCCCCTAAACCTTTTTTGATGGAATTGAAGGTCTCATTCCTTCTGGGAGAACACTTTAGAAAAGACTATTTCTCTCTTCTTTCCAGATACTTTGGGCATTGGCATATGCTGGTAGATGATGACATCTGGTAGATGATGGCATTCTACTCTTGCAGAATCGTGCCTTCTTCAAGGGATATGATGTTTCACAAATTAGACACACTACAGTGCATTTACAGATATTAACTGCCTACAGGTAGGGAGTTGTGTGATTTGAGGCACATCACTAAAAACCTTACTTTGCTTATCTGTGAACTTGGAATGATAAAGGTGGAATGTGAAAATATTTATAAACTTGAACTTAACCAATGGGTGACAATATAATTATTAATTTATAAGTCCATTATTATAAAGTCATAGCTGATGGCAAAATGCATACCCACAAGGCAATAGCCTAAAAACTGTGACAATGGAAGGAATTTGTGATTTATATTTATTTCTCACTTTCCCTGAAGGCACACTTACCCTACAAAATCTCTTCTAGGACAAAAAATGAAACCACAAAAATGTTAATTCTTAGATTCAATTCCACTTATAAATTTTGTGAAATTTGTTTGTTATTTTTTATATCAAGCTTTATTTTAAAAATGTCAAGGCAGCTTACAAAGATATAGGCTTGATGACAGGATTTTTTTAAGAGATGAAATTGTGAGATAGAGGAAAGTAAGGTAGGAAAAGTTATGAGGGATAATGAGAGTAAGTTTTGTATTGAACCCTACATGTAATTCTTTAGAGCCCCCCACACAACCTACTCTAATAATTAGTCTGCTTTTGAACACTGCCAGTATTCATTGCCTCTTGAGACAAGCCAGTTTGCTTTTGGACAGCTATGACCACTGGAAAGGACTTTTTCTTGGGGTCACCACCTTATAATGTAGCATTTAGTAATGATCTCCCAACTGTTACTCTCTACTTGATAATTCTAATTTAATCCATATGTATTGAGAGTTCAGTATCTGTCAAACCTGCATTGACACATTATCTTATTTCAATTTTATCCCCAAATAACCTTGTGAGATGAGTTTCTTTAAATCTCCATTTTATAGATGAGGAAAATAAGGTTGCAAGAGGCTAAATGACCTGTTTCCAGTTGCCTTAAAGCAAATATGCGTGAGAGTGGTTTTTCAAACCTAGGTCTTCTGAATCTGAATCCAATACTGCAATACTCCATGTCATTTCACCATAATGTATAGGATTTTTTTTCATCTCCTGCTGTTCTAGAAGGTACCTGTACATTTGATAGGTTTCCACCAGTTATTGAATAACAGATATTACACGGAAGTGAATTCAGAGAAAACATGAGGAATCACCTCCTGACTTCACTCTGTGTGCATTGAAGAAATCTATAAAGCCAGAATTTTCTTCTTTTCTGGGATGGGAATGAACCCTACTCCACCTAACCTCTTAAAGGTGCTATCAGCTATGGAAAGAAAAACATAATGGGGATTACTTTCTTGGTGATTTCATGCAGTATTTCAGGATATATGAGAGCTTGATAAGCCGTGGCTCTCACTTCTCACCATAAATGTCCCTTTATAGAATTTATAGATTCACCCACTTTATGGTAGCTGAAAATTCAAGGATCCAAATAAACCTCTTGCTTAGAGCATTTCTTAAACTAACGGGAAAGAGTACTACATACTTCCTGTTTTTCTGTCTCTTTGGGAAGTGCCAGATACACTTCCTTTTTCTAACAAATTTCCTTGACTTGTATATATAACAGGTGCAGTAAGATAGATATACAGCTAATCTTTTGAAAAGAATTACAGTTACAGTTCCCTGATACACTGTTTACCCTCAGTGAGCCAATTAAAGATTTCATGAATTCTCCCTTTTCAGTCTTGTTATAATATACCTAAAAATTAGAAGGAGCCAAGATGCCCTTTGACAGACAAATGGATAAAGAAGATGTGGTCCATATATACAATGGAATATTATTCAGCCATTAGAAAGGATGAATACCTAACATTTGCGTCAATGAGAAGACTAGGCTAAGTCAAATAATTCAAGCAGAGAAAGACAATTATCATATGGTTTCACTTATTTGTGGAATATAAGGGGTAGCATGGAGGACATTAGGAGAAGGAAGGGAAAACTGAAGGGGGGGAATCAGAAGGGGAGATGAATCCTGATAGACTATTGACTCCAGGAAGCAAACTGAGGGTTTTAGAGGGAAGAGAGGTGGTGCGATGTGTTAGCCCGGTGATGGGTATTAAGAGGGTACATATTACATGGAGCAGTGGCTGTTATATGCAAACAATGAATCATAGAACACTACATAAAACTATCACATGATCTCCCTGATATGAGGAAGTGGAGATGCAACGGGGGTGGGGGTGAAGGTGGTAGGAAAAGAAAAAATGAAACAAGATGGGATCGGGAGGGAGACAAACCAAAAGAGACTCTTAATGTCATAAAACAAACTGAGGGGGGTGGGGGGGAGAGGGGTTGGGAGAGGGTGGTGGGGTTACATTATATGTTTAAATTAAAAAAGCTTAAATAAAAAAAGAAATTAAATACATAAAAAAATTTTAAATATCATTTAAATAAATAAATAAATAAATAAAAGTACAAAAAATACCTAATGATGTACTGTATGGTGACTAACATAACATAAAAAAATTTTAAAAATTTTAAAAAGGAAAAGTTATATAAAAGCAAAAGGAAGGGGGCGCCTGGGTGGCTCAGTCATTAATTGTCTGCCTTTGGCTCAAGGCATGATCCCAGGATCCTGGGATTGAGCCTTGCATTGGCCTCCCTGCTCGGTGGGAAGCCTGCTTCTCCTCCTTCTCTCACTTCTACTTGTGTTCCCTCTCTCGCTGTGTCTCTCTCTGTCAAATGAATAAATAAAATCTTTAAAAAAAGCAAAAGGAAGGAAACATAGATAAATCTTTGGCAAGTTTACACTAATAATTTTATTTTGTTTTTAGACTAGCAGACCTGTGGAAAATCCTTTTCTAACTTTCCAGATTCCAGATTTATTATCGCTACTCCCAAACATTTGTTTTCTGAGTGTTTATCTTAAATTGAGGTACACAGTGAAGTTACACTGACAAGTCCCATGGGTCAATTGTTATATACTTTAATTTTTTAATCCTCCCTGGACTTGATTAAAAAGTCCCAAGGAACTTGAACCTGTAATTATTTTATTGGGATTCTTTCAGTCTGAAGGCTACCTCTTTCCTTTCATGGCATCATGATGTTAGATTGACTTTCTTGGTATCAATCATTGTGAAATTAGCCTGCCTGAAATTATGTTTTGCATTTCTCTTGGACATCTATGACCCAGCTCTAGTCTTTCAGAGTCTTTACAAGAGAACTTCATAGTCTTTTTCTGTCTCTTACTCCCAGTTTTCTCTGACATCACCCTAGTCCCTGATATTACATTTGGATTACCATACAGATTCTGTGTCTGTCTGTTTCCCTGTCTACCCTCCCAAATTCACACTAACAATTTTTTTAAATGAACACATTAGACTCATTTAAGACCAATCCAGTCCAGCTCCTCATTTTCTGCTTAGAAATCTTCAGTGACCCCTGTTATTTAACAGGCAAAAACCATAATTCTCTCTGTTAAAGCTTTTCAGGTCTATCCTACTCTCCCTGTGCATATTCTCTCTTACATACCCTCAGTAGGCTGCTTTCTCTATCTCTATTTCTAACCTCCCTGTATTATGGGGCTCTTCCTGGAAATACCTAGCCCTCTTACAGTCTGGTCACAAATTTTTCTGGCCTCTGAGCTCAGTCCCAGAAAGCCTACTCCTAGTACTTTCCTTCCTTTAGAGTGCACATAGACCCTTTTTACCCTGATCAGATCAACACTTCTCAAGCCAGGTTAGGTTGTGGTTTGATTATAGTTATAAGTCTGATGGCCAGCAGGAATCATGGGGATAGATGCTAGGGGAGGGAATGAGTTTGGCAAGGCAGAGAGCTAAAGAGCATCTTAAGGCAATGGGAATGCTAACAACTAATTGGGAGAAATGAGTAGGGTTGTCAGATTTAATTAAAAAAATATAAAAAATCCCATTATATTTGAAGTTCAGATTAATGGTGAAATTTTGTTTTAGTGTAATTGTGTCCTGAATACTGCATTGGACATATTTATACTAAAAAATAGCTCTTTTTCTGAAATTCAAATTTAACCGGGCATTCTGTTTGTTTTTCTGGCAATCTTGGAATTGGTCCACCTTTTCAAGATAGAGGACCCATGGGAGATGAGATTTCAAGATAGAGCTGGAAATCCCTGTATATGCTATCACAGATGTCTTCTGACTTTAATATTTCACCTTAATTTGGTAATTAATTCTCTAAGCCTTTCATTTTCTCTCTAAAATACGTGAATGTCACTCAGCAAGAGCCAGTGGATTCTATATAATTGCTGTTTGCCCCAATCCTCTCAATGGCTTGTATATTTGCACCTACCTTCCTTTTCACTAGTATAAACTGGTGAAAATTTTAAGAATTGTTTTGCTGTAGCACACCGCGGACTACTTTCTACCAGTATCTTGCCAACTGCCATGATTGACAGGATCCTCACTTCCTGCTCCGCAAATCCCATTTTTGGAGTCTGTTTCCTGGGACTATTCCTGATACCACCTGTCTTAGGTAAGGTTCTGGGGGGAAATAATGATGAAAGAGAGATTTGTTTGTAGATAGTTTATAGGGACATGTTCAAAAGAACAACGCTGTGAGGTAGTAAGGGAAGCAGGATTAGCAGAGAAATTGAACTGTGGTATAATTACAACAAAGGTTTTGGCTAATCCCGTGGGGAGTTCTGGAACTAAGATGGCCTTTTAGAGGTGCCCGGATTTGAAAGAGGAGATCTTGGCCTTTGTATACATCTACATTATCTCACTAAAGAATGCAGGTTGTCCCCAGGAGAGGGCATGATCTTAAAAGACACTGTTACCTTCAGACAAGGCCAATTCCCTAAAAATTGGGGAAATGAGTGTCTTTGTCCTGAGATGGTGGGACAGGGGACAGGGGTGGTTTGGGGCAGCACAAACACAGTTCCATTACAACAAACTTATCTCCCATTGGCAGTCCTTTATTTATTCTATCAATCTATATAATTTTCAAAAACTTGCCTTTATTTCCCTATCTTTAACATAGTGTTTATTCTTTTATTTTGCTGTTCATAATACTTCCTGGGATCTTCTTTCTCTGTATTCTTTCCCTATCCACTACTATTTGAATTTTCCTTTCTCCTTACCCATGGCATTTCTGTCCTGTTCCCATTTGATTTCTGAAACTAGCAGTTTTCTTTTTGTGTGTGGGTTTGTTCTGTAGGAAATACTGTGGTGGATAGTTTTGAAATCCTCAAGGGCCTACTTCTCCACAGCACTCTTTGATCTCTCGCTGATTCTGTGTAGTTTTTTCCCACTCATCTGTAATTCAGAATCTCTGATGGCTTCTTTGAATGTTTCAGTTGCTCTCAAACCTACTTTTCTAGTTCAATCAAGAAATGATACCTCAGTTTGGAGTGGTGGCAGTGAGGATGAAGAGTACTGAACATCAAGAGAGATATTTTGGTGATATGATCAAGGAGAATTGCTTACAGACTAATGTAAAAGTGAAGAGGTTCTCAAAAATAGTTTTTGGCTTGAACAACTGGACAGTTTTACAGAAATGGGGGAAACTGAGAGGTGAATGGTTGGTAATGGCAGAAGGAGGCACTCTATGTAGCTATCTATATTGTTTGAAATACCTATTAGATAGCCAAGTGGATGTAGCAAAGAAATGTCTTTGAACTGAGAGGAAAAGTTTTGCTTAGATGTCACTTCCTTTGGGAAGTCTTTCCTGAATGCCACTTTCCATTCCATTAAGCTTGTTACCTTTCTAACCACAGCATCCTTCAGCACTCCTATTGTAGACTTTATCAAATGTATACTGCAATTTCCTATTTATTGGTCCATTTACCCTGTTAGAGTGTGAACTCTTTGTGGAATAGAACCTATGCTCTTCATTTTTTCCCCCAAGTTCCTTCCTGGCTCAATGCTGACAGCTCTTATAATTTGTTTAAGGCATGAATATGACAAGACAGTCAATTCTATTTTCCCCCTAAAGTTGCAATTTTTGAAAACTGTTTTCCAAATTCAGCTAAAATTTGCCCATCTTAGGTGCTATTAATTTACTTGTCTGAACTTGTCTGAACACTATATGTCTTAAATCATAAGTGATCTTATGTCTAGATGAGTATATTAGTCTTTCAAACTAAGCATGTAATAAAAATCTCAACATTTTCACATGTAATATCTTAAAACTATGCCCCCTCAAATATATTTTTGTATTGTCTTCTACAGCGAAATGCATTAATAGTAACACTACTAAATTTCATCTTGCTAGATTCAGCCTCAACTCCCGAAGTAGAGATGATTTTGGGACCTGCATATATATTTAAATATATTGATTTATATTGTAACCTCCCAGTGCTCAGAAGCAGAAGTTAAGAGCAGAACAAATTTGCCAAAGTCAGACTCCAGGTCTTTGCCCCCAGCTTCAACCAGAAAATACTTTCTGGTTAATAGGAAATTAATTTTATGATAGAGTTAACAAAAAGTTTTTTAAGATTTTATTTTATTTGACAGAGAGGGAGCGCGAGCGAGCGCACAAGTAGGGGAAGCAGCAGGTAGAGGAAGAAGGAGAAGCAGGCTCTCCACTGAGCAGGGAGCCCAATCCCAGAACCCTGGGATCATGACCTGAGCCAAAGGCAAAGGTCCAATGACTGAGCCACCCAGGTGCCCCTAAACTTTATTTTTGTCAAAACGGTTTTTGTCCTATAAATTTTCGAAACCAATTTCTAGAGCAAGTGACTGGTAACTTCCCCAAGAATGTAGTCAACAGCACACAATTTTCCCTCTCCCAACTTGCCACCCCACCTAATTTAAATGATTTTAATTTTAAAATTTTGAATGATTTACACAATATTGATGAAATGGTGTGCTGCTAATTTTAATAAATCATTGATCTATTTATTTGGAAAAGATCACAGCAATTTGGTGTTTTAGTGAATATTCTGATGATGTATAGTTTTGAATTTCTACCCTCCACCCTTCCAGAAAAAATGGACTTCTGCAAAAGAATTCACCAATTCTAAAAATGCTTACAATTCAATAATCTTGTCTTGCATTTTCTGTGGAAAAGAGCTGCATTTTTTGCCAAATTCAGAAAAAAAATCTTGCCATTTGTGTGGCTAATTCACAGTCTATTAGCTCTGCTCTGGTTCTTTCCCCTCTCCTTTCACCACTATACCAGATGTGTTAAAAAGAGAAGTAGTAGTGTAGCACCAAATAATCTTATACCAACAGTCTTGTGGAAGAAAAGTTGATTTGAGAACTATCTAACTCCCTTTCAGACTATACGAACCTGGTATAAACGCAATCAATCATACTATGCTTCAGCTCACATTTACCATTTCAGCAAAATCTCAAGGAAAAAGGACTATTAAATGTGTTACCTACATGCAGATAAATTACCATCTAAATTTATTTATCTTTTTGATAAGATTAAGACATCAAGGGAATACTATAGCCTATTTTTCCTATTCCTGATGACTCCATGTTGGATTCTGATAATATTCCCACAAAGTCACATGGCAACTTGATGGTACAACTGAGACCAGAATCCTGGGATTTGGACTCCTAGGATTACTCTTTCTACTGTACCATGGTGATGTTCAATATTTACAGGAGGTGCTAATCAAAAAAAGGGAGCATCAGTGTAAAAAAAATAATCAAGATGAAACAATTTAAAGGTAATGTACTCTCACACCCCTCTCCCACTTAGGAAATTATTCCTTTTTCAGTTTCAAGTTATTTAGTTGGTCAAATTTTTTAACTTAAAACTGAACTCAAGTCTGCTTCTACTAAGCAAGATGTGAAATAAATGAAATTATTACAATCTCACATTGTGATCTCCTAAGAGGTGCAAACTGCATAATTGCTTTCCCTCCCCTTCCCCAAATAAAATCATCTTTGGCTGGGAAATGATTGGTTACACAAAACATTATATAGAAATTAAAACACTTTAATATAATATAAACATTTGCAGAATATAGACTGATTTTGTATCAGTACTTTTTGAGAGCTTTTTAAAACTATATATCATCTCAACTTACTATAGACTTCCATTTTCACTTTCAGATTTAGAAAATACAAAAATACACTGCAAATTAGATTTAACAAAAAACATTGGTCTAAATCGCTTCATACATTTTTTGTGAAGAAAACCAAGAAACAAATAAACACACAACAACAATAAAATATCAATAACACTAACACAAACCCAAACAAGGAATGGATTCTGTAATGCCTGGTAATTCATTTGAAATAAATTATCTCCCATGGGTAAATAATTCACCATCACAGCAATTTGATGAACAGAAGTAGGGACAACTCATTAAACAAAATTACATTATATGTAAGAAACGTAATTTTTCTTTTAAGAAAATGAGGAAAAGTAACTTGAGGAAAAGGCATATTGAATACTTTTACTTCACTTGGCTTTTGTTAGAGGTTAAAGTTAACTGTTCACTTAGGAAAAGTCAAATAACAATTTCATGAAACCAAGCTCTTCAACTTATTTCTTCAACTCAACCTTAAGGGAACAAAACTAAAAACAGTTCAAAATCCAAGAGTAGACTCATCCCAAAGCATTATCTTTCTTCAACAGGTTTCCTTTTCTTTTCTATTCTGGTGTTGGTATGTTCTTCTTTCTCAGAGGCTAGGTTTATGCTTGTTCTTCTTTCAATTCATTTTCAGTTTTTACACCCTGCCCCCAAACTAAGCTTTCCTGAATTGACAATGACCATATTCACCTCTTCTCTTTTCGTTGGATGTTTTGTTTTTTGTCTAAATCCATTTTCTAAACTGATTTCTTCAATTCATTCTTAGACAAATAAAATGAAATGTTCAAATTCCTAAAACAGACTCCTCCCAAAACACTGACTCTGGTCTTTTCTTCAACAGGTTTCCTTTTCTCTTGTTCTTGTTCTGTTTTTATGTTTTTCTTATGTTCTTTCTCATAGGGTAGGTTTAAGCTTGTTTCTTCTTTCAATTCAATTTCAATTTACACACACAAAAACTAAGCTTTCCTGAACAGACGCTGAATGTATCCACTGCTCCTTTTCTTTACTAGATGTTCCTGTTTGTCTAAATCCATATTCTTAAATATTTCTTCAATTCTTCTTTGGGTAAACAAAACTAAAAGCTCAAAATCCAAGAATAGATTCATCCCAAAGCATTTCCTCTTCTGTCTTTTCTTCAACAGATTTCTTTTTCTCTTTCTTGTGCTTACGTTCTTCTTTCTCAGTAGGTACACCATGGCTTTTTTTCTTTTTTCGATGTTTAAGCTTTCCTGAACTGACACGGACTTTATCTCTCTCTCTTTTCCTTTGTCGGATGCTCTTGTCCTTGTCTAGATCAGTATCCCCACAACTCTTTTTCCTTTTATGCTTGGACTGTTCTTTTTCTGGCCTTTCTTCACCTTCCTCCAGGTGCCTTCTTCTCTTCTGATGTCTCCGTTTATGACCTACTTGATGGTCACTGGTACTGTTTTCTGAGGAGAGGTGCTTGTAAACTTCATATTCTACACTGTATGGGCCAGAGTTATTTTCTTGCTGACTAAGGCTAAGGGGTACTGGTTTTTCTGAGAAATAGTCTCTGATGGGTTGACAAGAGGTCATGGAGTCTAATCTCTGTTTGCTGTCATTAGTTGGTAAGCAATGAGGTAACTGGTTTTCTACTGCTTGTGAAATACTGTATGATCCTGTATAGGTCTGGGAAGCCTCAAATGGGAGTTTTTGCTCAAATATTCTATGTTTGGGTCTGGAATCAACCATTTCTTTGTACTTATGGGTTTCTGTAGAGCTATCACTAATCTTTCTAAAACAAGTCTTTGGCTCTAGTCCTCTGGCTTTCTGCACTTTGATGTAATCTTCAAGTTCATCTTGGAAAGAATCATAAGTCCTCTTTGAATGAACTGGTAACCGGTGATGTAATTGGCTTTCTACTGGTGAAATATTATATAGTTGTTGGTAGGTCTGGGAAGTCTCAAGTGAAAATCTTTGCTCAAACATTCTTTGTCTGGGTCCAGAATCAACTTCTCTGTACCCACGGGTTTCCACAGAGTTCTCTCTTATCTTTCTGAAACAAATCTTTGGATCTAGTCCTCTGGCTTTCTGCACTTTGATGTAATCTTCCAGTTCATCTTGGAAAGAGTCATAGGTCTTCTTTGAATGAGGTGGTGAACAATGAGGTAACTGGTTTTCTCCTGTTTGTGAAATATTGTATGATCCTGGGTATGTCCGGAAAGACTCACATGGGAGTCTTTGTTCAAACATTCTATGTCTGGATCTGGAATAAACTACTTCCCTGTACCCATGGGTTTCCAAAGAACCCTCTTCCATCTTCCTGAAACAAGTCTTGGATTCCAGTCCTCTGGTTTTCTGCACTTGGATGTAATCTGCACATTCATCTTGGTAAGAGTCTTGTGTCTTCGAATTCTTCACTAGATTGATAACAATGGATTCTCTGCAAAGAAGACAGCAGAAAGTTCTTGTTACTAGGTTATTTTATTCTGAATATTTTCTTTGCTTTCAAAAAGATTAGTTTGGAAAAACAAAAACAACAAAAGCCCAAGCAAATTTTAAAAAACCTACTGCAATATAAAAGCTATAAATCATCACTTTTTACACCAAAAAGCAGCAGCAAGCAGGGATAGTCAGATACTTCCCATGTACCTCATAATTTTTTACACACAAAAAAATTTTCAGGGCTGAGATAAAGATGGAAGATGGGTACAAAGATGTAGACATAGCTGCTACTGTCTTAGTACTTAAAATGTAAGGCATGTTGGGATATGTGGGAAAGGATCAATAATATTTAATGCCCAAAATGGTCTGATCTGAATGTCACATTGTTTTAGAAGTTTTAATTAGCTCCTTGTACAGATCTATAAATGTGGTGGCTATTTATTCTGGAACTCTGAGATTTAAAAAAAAGAGTCTAAATGAATTAATCAGACAATTTAGCTCCTAAGTATTCAGACTCAAAGTAGAAATATTTTCCACCAGAATAAAATAATGTAACAGAAACACTATGGTTTGATTTTTAAAGCAACAAACCAAAAATACAATAGTTAAGTGCCCCTCTGTCCTGCTACCTGACTTATCCAATCCCTAATTATCCACTTAATCCTCTACTTACAACAATAAAATAGAATGGAATAAGTATTTATTGAGCTCCTATTATATGCCAGGCCAGGCACCTTACACATATATTTTTTTTTAGATTTTATTTATTTATTTGACAGACAGAGATCACAAGTAGGCAGAGAGGCAGGCAGAGAGAGAGGAGGAAGCAGGCTGCCCGCTGAGCAGAGAGCCCGATGTGGGGCTCGATCCCAGGACCCTGGGATCATGACCTGAGCTGAAGGCAGAGGCTTCAACCCACTGAGCCACCCAGGCACCCCTACCTTACACATATTTTTAACATTTCATTATAACCACTTCATATTGGAGCTGTCCAAAGTTATATACTTGTTAGAAACACAGATCTGATATTCCAATCCAGATCTGTCCAAAAGCAAGACCTTTGTTCTTAACCACTGTACCTTGCTAGAAGGATGATGACCGGATCACTGTATCTTCTGAACTAAGCAACCTTCCAAGGCTTATTTGAGTTTGTATGGCTCACTGAGAATGATCCTTAAGCATTTCTCCAGAAAAGGACAATGCTGTCTGGTCAGGAGGGGTGCCAGTTATCCAGCTCTGCCAGTATACTATCATGGCTAAGAAAGTCCCTAGGGAATTCAAATACCATCACTTTTAGCAGTATCAAATACTATCACCTACAAATGCCCTCACCTACATCAGTATCAACTCATAGGGAAATGAATGCCTAGAAAGTTTGTAAAATACATGCAAGGGTACTTGACAGAAGCCCTGCTTTTTGGTGTCACAGGAGCATTTTGGTAAAAAAAAAAATACTTACTTAATTTGATGTTCACTTCCTTGCATATGGGACCGGAACATTTCTAAAGATGTAAAGGTGATATTACAAATATGGCAAACGTAGGTTCTCATACTAAATGCTGAAAAAATAGAGAGTCCAAGTTAAGCAGGTCAATGTGGACACATTTAGAATCACAGAACTGGACAGGAATTTACTGAGATTATCTACTGAACTTTTCCAATTTGAAGATAAGGTCCAGAGAGGTCAGATGACTTGGTCAAAGTCAAAGAGCCAGTTAGTAATAGAGATAACCTCTCAGCGCCCATACTTCTTAATTTAGAGCCCAGAATTCTTTACACTACACCACATTGCTTCTCTAGGCTTGGACTCTTTCTTAAGAAAGTGCTATCTGCCTGCCTATTTTTTCTACATCAAAGTGCAGCAGGCACTTCAAATTTAGTAAGCCCAACCTCTTAATCCCTTAACCAACCTTTCTGCTTGCTCCTAATTCTCTTTCCACCCAACAAAAACCTGAAAGGTCCCAAAAGAGTAAACAAAAGCAAATTTTTACTCTCTTACCTGAAATCACTGTAGTGCATTAGTTTACCAAAAGTAATTTCCACAGACAGATTTTAGAAAGGAGAGAGGTTCAGTGAGCCCCACTCTCAGGATAAAAGCTGAAAGCAAAATTCTAAAACAAAACTACTAGTTACCACTTCAAAAGAGTCAAGAACTATAGAATAGATATAGCAGCTACCTTTCTATTCTGCTTCTTAGGTAGAATTTAAAACAAGGGATAAATTAATCTTTATTTTCTTAACTTCATTATTCTTCCACTTCCTCTTTTGTCAGAAGTAGCAAATTAATAAATTTCATAAGCCAAGTATGAAATAATCCCACCCTAAAGAAGAGGCAATAAATTGGTAGCTGCAGTAATTTTAGGGTCGAGAGGTCATCTTTTAAAACAAACAGCAATTTAGTCATCCAAAGGATGCTAAATTAATCATTATTAAGTGTACTGGCTTTGTCCAAGCAAAGATCATTCATAGAAACAAGAGAATATTGTCAAGGGGAAAGAAATATGATAATTTGGAAGAACACGAGGAGTCTGCTTACAATTGACAGATACTCTAGTGGGCCCAGGAGAACTCAGCAGGTTATGCCAAAGACTGAATGAATGATTCCTCATAACTATCCTCTCTTCCAGTGCTCTAATTTCATGCTCACCAAGTCACCTACAGATTTAATTTGGTTTCCCATATTATTTGATCCTAAAAAAGGGATACCTAGGGGCACCTGGGTGGCTCAGTGGGTTAAAGCCTCTGCCTTCGGCTCAGGTCATGATCCCAGGGTCCTGGGATCGAGCCCTGCATCGGGCTCTCTGCTCAGCGGGGAGCCTGCTTCCCTTCCTCTCTCTCTGCCTGCCTCTTTGCCTACTTGTGATCTCTCTCTGTCAAAATAAATAAATAAAATCTTTAAAAAAAAAAGGGATACCTGGGTGGTAGATCCAAGTTTTAAAAAACCTTGAGGACTGAAAAAATATTTATCTCCTCCTACCATAAATCAATACCAGAATGACAGTATATTAATTTAAATGACAGTGTTTCCCAGACTTCTCTGCTAAGAATTACTTGGAGTATTACTTAAATATAGACCCCAATTCCCTCCCCTGAAGAACATGATCCACTGTCTCTATGAGAGGGAATTTGTATTTTAACAATAGCTCAGGTAATTATTCTTAGAGAAGGTGTGGGAAATACACTAAGGGAATACCTTTCTAGTTCTTTGATTATTTATCAGTGTTTGCCAAGTTTGTTTGTGGTCTGGTCAGTTCCTGATTTGAGGCTGATCTACCATGAAGATGCTGGACTTCCTGAAAAGCCAAGGACTAAAGCCAGGACTATGCATGCTAACAACAAACTTTTCAAAAAATTATTAATATCATTATTTAACAAGTGCAAAAATTAACATTCAGATTTGCTTGGCCAACACCATACATTTTGACAGCACCAGAGTTATACAAGATAAGCAGGAATCCTGATTTCCTCTAGGTTAGTGGTTCTCAATGGTAGCTACATATTAGAACCATGTGGAAAACTAAAAATATTCATGTTACAGCTCCACATCAGACCATTTAAATCAGAATCTCTAGGAGTGGAACCAGGCTTTCTTACTTTTTGAAAGTGTTCTTAGATGATTTTTTTATATAGCCGTTGAGCATCACTGCCCTAATATTGAGCCAATGATCTTCATTATGATTATAAACTCAGATTAGATTTCAGGGGTTTTACATATTTATTTAGTGCTTATAAAGTATACAGTATACATAACATTCTTCTCAGTTCCTCTTTTGTTTTTTTTATAAATTATATCAGAAGATATATAATATCAGAAGATATTATAATATAGGTAATATATGGGTTTAGAGAGCTACAGGTCACATATAAAAGGTCCAGAGGCAGTTCTGGAACTCTGTGGTCTGATTACTATAACCTTAGCTCTTGTCTTTTTCATACACTGATATTCTTTATCTTTTTCTAGATACAGACATCTCAGAAAATAATATATAAAAATGGTATAAACACTTTCTGTGAAGATATGAAGCCTATTTATTGGCTCCAAGATCAAATCCCTGGTCTAATCCTTCTGTAACCTGCCTCCATTATGTTTATCTTTTCCTTTTTAATTGAAATATAATATATAGTGTTACATTAGTTCCAGGTAAACAATATAATGATTCAACAATTTTATACATTACTTAATGTTCATCAAGGTAAGTATACTCTAAATCTCTTTAATCTACTATGTTTCTTACACTTTCTATTCTTCCATCTTGGTCTGCTCCTTGGCCCTGTCCAGCTCTGCTGCCCTCAGCTCTGCTAGGATTCCTTATTTCTGACTTCATTCAGAAACAAGCTTCTTCGAATCTCATACCTTTAAGAATTTTCCATAACCAAACACTTGTGGTGCCCATTTTTCTCCTAACCACAGCTCTATCTTATAACTCCTCAGACTGAGATCTTTGTTTTCAAAGCATAGATTGGGGAAGAACGTATCTTTATAGTCTACTATTGTGGTTCTCAATCTTAGCTCTATATCCTAATCAGTTAGAGAGTTAAAAACAGAAAACAAAACACTAATGTGTAGGTCCTAGGGATTCTAATTTAATTGATTTGAGGGATGGCCTGAGCACTGAGATTTCTAAAAGTTCCTTGCATAATTCTAACATGTAGTCAAGGTGAGAACCATTGGTCTAATAGCTTAAATGGAAAATAACCAACTGAGACCTTATATAAACAAAAGTGCAGCTTAATGTGAATTTACTTTATGAAGAAAAGTATAAAAAGTCTAATTTACCTGTTTTTAAATCACAACAGGAGAACAAACATTTCAAAAAAAGGTAACATTTGCTAAGCAGCTATTCTGTGATGGGTACTGTGCTGTTTCATTTCATCCTTGGAAAATCCTGTGAAGTAGCCTTATTTTCATTTTACACCTGAGGAATCTGAGGTACAACTGGGTAAGTGACTTCAAACATATCTCTCAATCTATGTTTATCCTTCTATATGACACTGCCTTTCAATAAACAATTAGCAAATACTGAAAAAAACTATGTACTTATTACCATATAAAGTGCTAAGATGGATACTGCAGAATAAAATATAATCTTTTGTCTCAAGGAGGCTAATTCATTTAAGGGGCTATAATTAGCACAACTCTCAATGAACAGTGAAGTCTATGAGGAATCAGAGGAGGGGAAGAATATCAGCAGCCAGACAAGTGAGGGAAGTTATGATGGATCTTGGAGGATAAGAAGGACTTGAATTATAAGGAAGGCAGATAAGGGCATTCCAGGGGATGAAAAAAGTATCAGATATGGGAGAGACAAAAATGAGCCTGGTGTGTTGACTTCAAATAATCTGTTCAAAAAACACTAAGCACTTATGTGGCACCAAGCATCATGCTAGATTCTACGGGTACAAGATGAATAAAATGGGCAGGTTGCTCACAAATGCAAGTGAGAAACATATAAATAAAGGATTTCAATCTCATTTGGTAAAAGGTAAGAGGTATGCTTACGGGGTATGGGAGCTCAAAGAAGCAGAGGCACTTAGCACAGTATGGGGTCTGAAGAAGGCTACTGGAAGAGATGATGCCTTAGTTAACTTGGAAGGATGAACAACAGTTATCTTGTTGAAAAGAGTTGAGAATAGTATTGTATGGAGATGGACTAGCATGACAGAAACAAATAAGTGTTTTTAAGAACTTCTTAAAATTTGGAATTGTGGAATAAAATATAACAGGACAAGATGGGAGAGGCAAAAGGGTGTCAGGTCAGAGAGATGTAAGTGTTATGCTAAGGAGCCTACACTTTTTATCCTGTGTATTGGGAAACCTTGAAATGCTTTAAGTAGTAAGTGACATGGTCAGCTGTGTGTTTTAGAGAAGTCTCTCCTGTAGCTGCAATATGGAGGATAAATTTGAGAGGAACAAGCCTCAAAGTAAGGAGACCACATGTATGTAAATAACTAGACAAGGCAAGAGAAAAGGATGGTATGAGCTAGAATACAGTAGGGATAGACAAGAGCAGGGAGATTGGGGAAATACACCATCAAAACTGGCAAAACTTGGTGACTGATTGAATGTGGGAGATAAGTTTATCTGAAAGGTGTGAGAGGGGAAAGTGTAAAAGAGTGGACGAGAGTCCTGGACAGTGGTGTGGGTTTTAAAGTCATTGCTGAGAGGAAAGTGAAGGAAAAGGTAAAGGATTAAATAGGACAAGAAGTCCACAGAGACTGGATTCCAAGACTCTATCAAGGTACCCAATCTCTAGCTTTACATAATTTTCCACAGCAGCACTCAGTATCCTGAATGTAAAAGTAGAAAATGGGGACTGTGGAACTGATCCAGGGTTGAAATCTTGCTACTGAAGAGTAAGAGAGTAACAATGAGGTATATGTAAGGCCCTCCAGGAGGGCCTTAAATCATTGAAGTGTGAAATGATGATAGTGGAAATGTAATGGAAAGGAAAAATAGTTCTAATAAGACTTTATAAGACCTGTTGATGGACAAGATAGAGGAAAATAAAGTAGTTGAAGATGCCCTCAAAAATTCAAATGTAGGTAACTAAGAAATGGTACAACAGGCAAAGACAGGAATCTTGGGAAATTTAAGTTGGTTTTAGAGAAGATTATTAATTCAATTTTAGGTATGTTGAGTTACAGGTGAAGGTGAGATATCTAAGTGCAATAATGAAGCTAGAAATTAGTAAGATAAACAAAACAAATACAATAAATAAAAAAATACATACATACTTTAGTTCCATATCGTTATGGTAGCCATTCCTGCGCTAATAAGATCTGGGCTGGATGAGGGACATGAAGAAAGCAGTGAGAATGATGAAGACAGAGAGAGATTAGGTATAGTAGGAACATATATAAACAAAACAGATGGAAAAAAGGCAGAGACAGAAAGAAGGGAGAGAAGATGGGTTGATGAATGAAATAGTCAAAGTGTCATATATCAAATTGTTTGTCTTACCACTTGCTTGCTTATAATATGGGCTATTATATTATTGCTATTCTGTTTTTTGAAATTCTCATTAGCTAATTTAAACTCTCCAGCTATTTTTTAATCCTCAAATGTTTACTGTTCTTAAAATGGAACAGTCAAAAGCAGGGCTGGAAATTTGTTCTTTGAGCTCTATTATGCTAATGGTCAGCCTTCCTCCCTGGCCAGATGAAATTTTCACCCAAATCCTTCTCTTATTCTAATAACCTTGAAACTTCAGAATGCTAACATAACTCTCCTTTTAGAAGTGACCAGGCTATACATACTTCTCATAGCTGACTCAGTTCCAATTTTACCTAATGCTAGCCTTTAAACTAGAAGATACTTATTTCAGATATCCTCACCCTAACAATAGGAAAATACCCTAACAAGTTAAAGCTTGTCATTTCTCCAAACATCTACTACTTTTAGAAGCTCTACCACTTTTTTTCATTTTATTTTATTTCTTTTCAGTGTTCCGAAACGCTACCACTTTTATTTCTACTTTTGCCTAAATCAACATTCTTCAAATTCCTAAATAAAAACACAGATCTCTATGTAACTTTTTGGGATATGTTGAATCACCTTAATTAGGAAACTTAAATAGTGTAAACACAGGGTTAGCACTCAATATAAGATTAGTAGTTCACTGATTCTATATTAAACTAATTGCTATTGAGGGAGGCCTACTCTGTGCCAGTTTCTATTGCTAGCACTGGAAATATGTTAGAGTTAGGTGAAATCCCTTCCCTCAAAGACATTACACATTCTAGTAGGAGATAAAGACACATGGAGAGAAAATTATACATGCAGGTTAAGGAAGCACAGAAGATAAGTCTTGAAGGAATAGAAAAGGCTTCCCAGGAAGTAGTATGTTAAAGAATGAGTAGGAATTAGATAAAGAAGAGGAACATGGAGATGTTTCAGGTAAAATGGCAGCATGAAAAAGGGCACAGAAATAAGAAATAGGGTAATGGTTTCTGGAAACCATAAGCAGTTTGTAGGTTCTGACCTATACAGATATGGCAGGAAGTAGCAGGGGATAAGCCTGGAGAATGTATGCAGGGAAAGATGGTAAAGAGCTGTGAAGCTTAGATTTTTATCCCCAGAAAAAGGAGAATCAAGTGAGGATTTTAAAGTAGGGAGTGACATGGAAAGATGTATACTTTAGGTGAAACATTCTCATGGTTAAATTGAGGGTAGATTTGGAGAGACAAAACTGATGGCAGGGAGAGTGGTGAGGAGGCTGTGGCAATATTCTAGAATAATGCCTCTCAAAATTTATGCTAAGGACAAATCACCTAGTGATCTTGTCAAAATGCAGTTTCTGATTTAGTAGGTGCAGTGAGGCCTGAAATTCTTTTTCTAACAAGCTCCCAAGTGATGCTGATGATGTTTGCCACAAACCATACTTTGAGTAGCAAAGCTCTAGGAAAGATGTTGAGGGCCTGACCTAGTATGGAAAGAGTAAGGCTGGAGATAAGGGAACAGGTAAAACAGTCATGGCTTGGTGTTTCATTAGATATAAAAAGTGAAGAAGGTAGTGTTGGGGAATTCACAGTTAACTACAGGTTTCTATTCGGAATGACTGAGTGGAATTGAAATGGATATGAGGTATCCAGGTAAAGCAGTAGCTGCCAGTTAGAGATATGAATCCAAAGCTTGACAGAAAGGTCGTAAGCATACAGATAAGAGATGAAATCAGGGGAACAGCTTAGATCATGTTTATAGAGTAAGGTCAGGAATGGAGCCACAGGAACACCTACATTTAGGTAATGCATTAAAAAGAGATCCCCCAAAGAAAACAGAAAAGAAACAAACACAGAAGAACCAGAGCATAAGGAATTACATATGACAAAGAATAGGGCTTCAAGGTGGGAGAAATGAACATTTTCACATGAAGCACAAAGTCCTAGTAAGAAAAGAATTGAAAAATAACAGCAAATGGAGGAAAAGAAGTGGATGGAAGAGAGAATATGAAAAAGGAATAAAATACACTAGTAGTGAGAAGGTGCCTGTGGGGGAAAAAATGAAAAAAAAATGGTTAGAAGAGCAAGTGGATTATTCCAGTCAGGATCAGAATATTTATTGTGCCCGAATTCTTGCCACTCTTTCTAGTCCTTCTGTTAATTCTCCTTCCCACTTCTACCACTCTAAATCATATACTTCCTCAGTGAAGGTTTTCTGAACCATGGTGTTTCACTTCTCTAGTTACCAAAAATATGTACATAAAAATTCATGTCTGTAGCCTCTTGCAATGAAGTGTTATAAACCCAACAAGTTTACACACTTGCTCCTTCAGGGAAAATGGTATATCCTCATTTGTATTCCCAACAATGACTAGCCTAGCACCCTAGAGACACTTAAGCCATACTTAGTGACTGAATAATATAAGCACACTACACTAATGAAAATACTTCCTTATGTACCTATGACATAACGTGGAACCATGGGGATACCTATATTTGATCCTATAATTAATAAAGGTCATCTAAACTTTTCTGAGTCTCATTTTCTAGAAAACCAACACACAGAACTAGATGGACTCTGAAGTCCTTACTCATCTAAAATTGTAACAATACCATCAGTACTATCAACCTACAGCAAACTGATATATACATAAGTCAGTATGTTTTATAAAATATAAACTTCCTATGAAAGAGTTTTGGGATATTTTTACTGTTTACCATTTGCATCTGATTTTGCTGGAAGAGGTTTCTCTCTTATGTTGTCTACAAACTTCTTTCTAGCTTCATTTCTTTTGTGTTTTTTCCCAACATAATGCTGTTGGGCCATTAATGGACTATTAAAGGAAGCAGGACAGAGCTTGCAATACTTGTTTGGATTATTCAAATCCAAAGCACTGCTGGAAGAGGAAGGCATAGTCTTGTCTTTAATCCCACCTGGAGGAGGCTTGACAGCAAGGGGCTTCAGAAAAGTTGATTCTGCAGAAGTAGTAAGAGGCACACCTGCTGAAATAGTTGTAATGAGAAGTAATCAACATATATTCAATTAGAGCTGCATTCATTAAAAGGTATTAGGGGAATTCAGAATTCTTTGAAAATTGCTATCTTTGGGCTTTTTTTTCCCACACAGAGCTGTTGGATAAAGGCACTCAGGTTAAAAAGAATTCACTTTTCTGTGGGAGTAGAAATTTGAATCCAAGTCCGTCACCACGTTTCTTCAACGTAAGTACAGGAAGGAATATTCAACATCAGGCATTGGCTAATTATATTTATTGGAATAATCAATGAAAGCATGAGAGCTTAGGATGGTTCTTAAAATTAGTGAGGGTAAAACAGATGGTACCAACTTCTAAGCTGGTGTCTTTCTTGAGTACCCCAGTAAGTCTATCCAGTCCAGATTTGTGGTATTTGTATCAAAATAAAATTTATGCAGTTGTTTGAGCCTATAAAGTTATGTTTCTACAACTGTAGTTATTTCAGAGTTCTTACATTTAGTATCCCACATGAGCTTAAATTGATGAATTTGGGGGACTGAAAACAAGACTTTACAAGATGCTTTCTATTGTAGGGCATACTGATTCCATCCCTCTTTAGAAGACAGGAAGACAAACAAATACACAAAAATTAAAGAGACTAGAATAAGTTTAAAGTAATTCTGGCTTAATTTTTTATATTATTATTCACAGTATTCTTTTATTTATTTTTTTGTTATGTTCAGTTAGCCACTGCATAGTACATCATTAGTTTTTTTTTTTGAATTTTAGAACATTTTATTCTGTTTTTTTTTAACTTTATTTAAGCTTTATTTAAACATATAATGTAACCCCACCACCCTCATTAGTTTTTGATGTAGTGCTCAATGATTCATTAGTTGTGTATAACACCCAGTGCTCATCATTATTAAGAAAACAGTATGTTTTAAGGTAGGGTGAGGCCTCCCATATGAGTTAGAAATTAATGTTGGTAAATTTTCCATACTAGGCATGCCTTATTCCTAATTTTGAAACTAGTGAGAATGTGGTAAATTACTTTTTACAGAGGATTAATCATCTCATTTTTTTATTCTAGCACACAAATTTTTCAAAATACAAGTTCAGTTTTCCAGGGTGTACTCTGCCACCTTAGGCCAGAAGCAAGATCTTTAGGTTAGATATCTGATGTGCTGGTGACTCAACATCACTGGAAGGAGGAAAGAGGCAATGTTTTATAGTTCTGTGTGTCTTTGTGATCTAGCATGAAATAAGTACCCATTACTGATTGATGATGTTGGTGGCACTTTATAAGAGGAAAGAGGTGAACTATCAGGGTAGAAGGAGATTCTGTAACATTAATTTTTTTTTGCTTATAGTTATAGTCAGAAAACACTACACCATAACTATATTATAGTGAAAATACTCTTATGAACACATATGTGAGATAATGTTCTAGGAAGAACTAAAGAAGAAAAAAATGAGATTGATGGCAAGGAAAAGAAGAAGGAGCTAAGTAAGATTTTATGCTCTGATTAGAAAATGGAGAGCCCAGGCTGCTTTTTGTTGTTTCTTCATAGCAGCATAGCAAATCACCTGCTTTCATTTGTATTTAATAAACTAAAAGGGAGAGGTCATAACATTTCTTAAAATTAAGCTAGCCATAATAATCTCCATATTAAATGACAAAGACACAGAAAGAGATTAACTGGGCAGAAGAAGAAGAATCAAGTTATTACTCCAGAATGAAAGTCTTTCCAATAAAAAAATGGATAGCGAAGTTGGAAAAAAAATGATCACGAGACCCTGTACTGAAGCTAAAGAGGTGAATGTAATCTTACCCATCTCTGGCTGAAATCCTGATGGAGATGCCTGATCATGCTCCTCCATTAATTGCTTCAGTTTTTTAGCATGGACTTTTCCCACATAGTGAGACTGAGCAACAATTGGGGAGCTAAATATCATATTGCAGAGATCACAAAATTTATTTCTGTCCTCTACTTCACTTCTATGGACCTGAAATAAACACAGTCTTGTTAAAATGATTTGATAACTCAAAGTTTAGAATTACAACATCAATATAGGCCACTTACCTGAAAATTCCTAACATCCATCTTCATTTTCTTACCAGGCACTTCATTTTGTTCCCCATGCATTTGAAAATAAAACCTAACATTTTGAGCATGTTTTTCACTCTGAAAAAAGATATAATATAACTTCGTTTATGCAATAACAGAAGCACCCTGAGTTTAAACCTCTTTGGATTTGAGGATAGCACTTGTGAGTTGTAATATATGTGGTGTTGTACCATGTTTATGAAAGAGCTTCACATGCTTTTTTCAAATCTCTGAATCTCATAATGAAAATGCTATAATTTAGCAATCAATAACTTTTATGTTGTTGACAGAGACTCCTGGTTGCTTCCCAATATCAAATTTCTTCTTCTTAGTTACATGTCTTGGGCAATATACCCAGCTAAAAGACTGCATGTTTCAGCCTCCCTTTCTGCAAAATGTAACCATGTGACTAGATTCTGGCCAATAAAAGATCACAGTCCCAGCAGTCATCTGGGACTACAGGGGATCTTGAGGACAAAAGCTAGTTCAGCAGAACAGAAAGACAGAAAATGCCTAGGTTCCTGATGAAATCATGGAACTGTTGTCATGGAACTGTCATACCAGCCCTGTGCTGCTTACCTCTCAAAATTCTTTTGTGTGAAAATTTTAAACCTTCCAGGTTAAGCATATTAGAAAAATCTCTAAAAAATGTGTAACAAAATAAATAAGAATAGCAAAAATGTTGGTGTAGGTAGAAGGGAAACTAGTATTCCTGAGCACATGCTGTGATATAATCACTATCTATAGAATTTTAAATTATGAAATATATCCATCTTGCAGAAAAGTACAGGAAATAATACAACTGAAGCCCATACCCACCATTCGGTTTTAACAGATGTTAACATTTTGCTATCTTTCTTTCAGATCTCCTTTTTAAAAGAGCTAAAATTTTATATATATAGTCCTATCTCTTGTTATAAATATCACTCAATATGTGGTTTGTCTTTTAACTTTATGATGATTTTTTTCATGTAAAATTTCGCCACCACATATCTTTATTTTAAAGCTATAGTAATGAGGTGAAACTACTGTACAGAAAGGCAAACAAAGCAATACAATGACCCAGAATAATAGCCTCAAAAAACATATATATGAAATTTAGTATATGACAGAAGTGCCACTACAAATCAATGTAGAAAGAATTGACTGTGAAATAAACAGTGCTGGGACATCTGGCTATCTATACAAAAAATTGTCATAAACACCCCCCTCCATATGCAAAATTCAATACTAGATGAGTAAATACTTTAACATGAGAAACAGAACTTTTAAAGGTATTTGAAAAAATGGGACATATCTATATGATATAAGTGCAAAAAATGGTTGTTTAAACATCTAAGTATAAATACAAAGGGAAATTTTAATAAGTGCAACATCCTTAAAACTCAAAATCTCTGCCCCTACAGTTGTGGGTTCATTTCCATTTCTTTGTGTACTCTTTAGTTCCTTTCATCAGTGTTTTATAGTTTTCAGACTATAGGTCTTTCCCTGCTTTGGTTAGGTTTATTCCTAGCTACCTTATCGGTTTTGGTGCAATTGTAAATGGGATTGATTCCTTAACTTCTCTCTGCTGCTTCGTTATTGGTGTATAGGAATGTAACAGATTTCTTTTTTTAAAAAATATTTTATTTACTTATTTAACAGACAGAGATCACAAGTGGGCAGAGAGGCAGGCAGAGAGAGAGGAAGGGAAGCAGGCTCCCTGCTGAGCAGAGAGCCTGATGTGGGGCTCGATCCCAGGACCCCAGGATCATGACCTAAGCTGAAGGCAGAGGCTTTAACCCACTGAGCCACCCAGGCGCCCCAAGAAATATAACAGATTTCTGTATGTTGATTATATATCCTGAGACTTTACTGAATTCATTTATCAGCTCTAGCGTTTTTTTGTTGGAGTCATTTGGGAACACTGGACAGCAACATGGAAAAGAATGAAACTGGACTACTTTCTTATACCATCCACAAAAGTAAGTTCAAAATGGATTAAAGACCTAAATGTGAGAACTGAAACCATAAAAATTCTAGAGGAGAACACAAGCAGTAACCTCCTCTTTGACATCGGCTGTAGCAACTTCTTTCTAGATATGTCTCCTGAGACAAGGGAAACAAAAGCAAAAATACACTATTGGGACTTCATCAAAATAAAAAGCTTCTGCATAGTGAAGGAAACAATCAACACAACAAAAAGGCAACCTATGGAATGGGAGAAGATATCTGCAAATGACATACCTGATAAAAGGTTAGTATCCAAAATAAATAAAGAACTTACCAAATCCAACACCCAAAAAATGAATAATTCAGTTAAAAAATGGGCAGAAGACATGAATAGACATTGTTCCAAAGATGACATCCAGATGGCCAACAGACACATGAAAAGATGCTCAACATCACTCATCATTAGGGAAATAGAAAACGAAACTACAATGTGGTATCACCTTATATCTGTCAGAATGGCCAAAATCAACAAGACAAGAAACAATAGGTATTGGCAAGAGAGTGGAGAAAGGGGAACACTCTTGCACTGTTGGTGGGAATACAAACTGGTACAGCCACTCTGAAAAACAGTATGGAGATTTTTCAGAAAGTTAAAAGTAAAACTACCTTATGATCCAGCAATTGCACTAGTAGGTATTTACCCAAAGAATACAAAAATACTGATTCAAAGGGATGCATGAATATTTTTGTTTATAGCAGCATTATTTATAACAGCCAAATTATGGAAACAGCCCAAGTGTCCATTGACTGATGAATGGATAAAGAAGTGGTATATACACATATATATGTATGTATATTGTGTGTATATATATATATATATATATACACACACACACACAATGGAATATTGTTTAGCCATCAAAAAGAATGAAATCTGGGATGCCTGGGTGGCGCAGTTGGTTAAGGGTCTGCTTTCAACTCAGGTCATGATCCCAGGGTCCTGAAATCCAGTCCCGAATAAGGCTTCTTGCTCAGTGGGGAATCTGCTTCTCCTTCTTCCTGCTCTGCCTGTCACTCCCCCTGCTTGTGCTTATCCTCTCCCTCCTTCCCCCTCTCTCTCTTTTTCTCTCTCCGACAAATAAACAAAATCTTTTAAAAAAAGAATGAAATCTTGCCAGTTGCAATGACATGTATGGAGCAGGAGAGGGAGAGTATAATGGTAAGGAAGATAAGTCAGAGAAAGACAAATACCATATGATTTTACTCATATGTGGAATTTAAGAAACAAAAGAAACTAACAAAGGGAAAAAAAGAGAGATAGAAGCAAACTAAGAAACAGATTCTTAACTATAGAGAAAAAACTGATGTTTACTAGAGGGGAGGTTTGTGGGGAAACGGTTAAATAGGTGATGGAGATTAAGGAGTGCACTTGTGATGAGCACCAGGTATTGTATGGAAGTGTTGAATCACATTTTGTACACCTGAAACTAATATTATGCTCTGTTAACTAACTGGAATTTAAAAACTTAAGAAACATTAAAAACTTTAACAGTACTGTTCTATTTTACATGTGCAATAAATACTATACACTGAGATAGTCTGATAGTATTAACCAAGCTGTATATTAAGGAGGAAAAAATCATCTTTGCAAGTAGAGTATTTGTATGGAAATGCTTTCAAATATATGGGGGGTTATGTATAATTTTGATTTGATGATTTAATAATCATAAGTACCAAACTAACATATGGCACTGAAATTTAAATTTAAAAATATGCTACATTATCAACAATAGCCAAATTATGGAATGAGCCCAAATGTCCATCAACTGATGAATGGATAAAGATGTAACAATGGAATGTTATCAACCATAGGAAAGAATTAAATTTTGCCATCTGCAATGACATGGCTAGAGCTAGAGAGTATAATGCTAATGAAATAAGTCAATCAGAGAAAGACAAATACCATACAATTTTACTTGCATGTGGAATTTAAGAAACAAAACAAATAAGCAAAGTGGGAAAAAAAGAGAGAAAGAGATGAACCAAGAAATAAACTCAACTACAGAAAAAGTGATGGTTACCAGAGGAGAGGTAGGTGGGTGGGTTAAATTGGTAATGGGGACTGAGGAATGCACTTGGGATGAGCACCAGCTGTTGTATGTACATGTTGTTCACCTAAAGGTAGTATTGCACTGTATGTTAACTAACTGGAATTATATAAAAATTTGAAAAAAAGAAAAAAATGATAACCTATAAAATCTATAATAAAATCCTTAACAAATGGAATTTTAAGAGACATGTACAGTTCATTTTCTATTCTTATTAAAACCATATTGCTTTTCAAAAGTTTACTTTGGAATCTCAACAATTCAGTTTAAAAGTATTTATTTCGTAATATAATAAACTTGGCTCTTAGGAAGTTTAGCTTTGCTCTCTCCAAATTTTCCCAGAGCAGAACAGCTTTTCAAAGATTCAGAATTCTGTAAAATATTTTTAAAAACCCAGCCTTTCTGGGGCGCCTGGGTGGCTCAGTGGGTTAAAGCCTCTGCCTTCAGCTCAGGTCATGATCTCAGGGTCTGGGGATCGAGCCCCGCATCAGGCTCTCTGCTCAGCAGGAAGCCTGCTTTCCCCTCTCTGCCTACCTGTGATCTCTCTCTCTGTTTCAAATAAATAAATAAAATCTTTAAAAAAAAACAAACAAAAAAAGCCCGTCTTTCTGAAAATGTATAACTTTTCAAAGTACTAGAATTGGCAATACTTTAAATATCAGTTTCATTTTATAAAGTGCCAACTTTTTTTTTTTTTAAGATTTTATTTATTTGTCAGAGAGAGAGAGCACGAGAGCGAGCACAGGCAGACAGAGTGGCAGGCAGAGGCAGAGGGAGAAGCAGGCTCCCTGCCGAGCAAGGAGCCCGATGTGGGACTCGATCCCAGGACACTGGGATCATGACCCGAGCCGAAGGCAGCCGCTTAACCAACTGAGCCACCCAGGCGTCCCTAAAGTGCCAACTTTTTAACTATAGGCTGGTAGCAAATATTTTGTAATTATACAATGTGTAAACTTATTTATGTTTGCTTTTTAATATCATAAATTTTATTTTGCAATGTATTTTTATTGCCTGCATTATTTGCAGAGTTCTCTGAAGATAAGAACATTGTATTATTTATAATTTAATCCTTATAACCATCCAAGTTCTGAAGTATTGGTAGTTCTTAATAAATATTTATTAATAAAAAATGTTATAACATTACATAATGCTTTATTGCCATTAAAACATTACAGAAAAATAAAAAGATGTAGCAATAGGACAGGTGTCCAGAACATGCTCTTACATGAAAAAAGAAGTAAAAAACAACATATAAAAAATTATATTTTGTTAAAGTGTGTGTCTGTGCCCATTTGCATGCAGAAAGCATAGTGGAATCATATCAGCAATAGAGAAGTTAAATGATAGTTACCTACAAGTGACAGAATTATAACTGAATGCAATTTTCTCATATTTTTGTATATTTTCTACACTCTTACTTCATAAGCCCATAAAAAGCTACTTTCTCAAATTTAAATTCAAATGGTTTGAATCACAGTTATCACAGAACCCCTTGATTTTGTGGATCTCTTTACTAACTCCAAATCTTTGATTATGAGGTTTGAGGATATACTCGGCACTGTCACATATTTGATTTCACTTAATTCTCACGAGCCTAGTAAGAGAGATTTTACCAACCCAATTTTGCAGGTTCAAGAAACATGCTCAGAGAAGCAAAGTGACATGCCCAGGGTTACACAGCAATAATGGGGTTAAAGCCTGAATGTAGGTCCTCTCAATCCATAGCCAACAAAATTTCCCTATCTGTAATTATAGTAATTGAATCCCAGTCAACATAAGAACTGAAATATAGCTGCTAATAACATTTGCAATGGGTAAGATGAAGTGCATTTTAAAAAAGTATGGAAAGAACCTAGATGTCCATCAACAGATGAATGGATAAAGAAGATGTGGTATATATATACGATGGAATACTATGCAGCCATCAAAAGAAATGAAATCTTACCATTTGTGACGACATGGATGGAACTAGAGCGTATTATGCTTAGCGAAATAAGTCAACTGGAGAAATACAACTACCACATGATCTCCCTGATATGAGGAAGTGGAGATGCAACAGGGGTGGGAGTTAAGGTGATAGGAAAAGTAAAAATGAAAGAAGATGGGATCGGGAGGGAGAAAAACCAAAAGAGACTCTTAATGTCATAAAACAAACTGAGGGGGGTGGGGGGAAGAGGGGTTGGGTGAGGGTGGTGGGGTTACATTATATGTTTAAATAAAGCTTAAATAAAGTAAAAAAAAAAAAGTAAAGCTGGCTTTATTTTTTTTTTGGCTTTATATTTTTTAAAGTAAATTTATCTAGTACTTTTGGTAACCCAGACACTAGATATGAAAGAAATCCAATAGCTCATCCTATGATATAGAAATGGGGTGGGAGAGGACAACACCAAATGAAAGAAAAGAACACTGGACATGAAATCAGAAGAAATCATTTTTAAGCTTAGTCACGCTAATGATGCTATGAAGAATCATGACCCCTCTGAGTCTCAGTTTTTAAATCAATAAACCAAAGGAGTAAGAACCTTAAATATTCCCTCTCCTAGCTTTAGAATTCTATGGTTTTGCTTTAAAAGATGTTGGCTAAGTCAAGTGCAAGACTGGTTCATTTTGTTTTTATAGCCTTTATTTACTATAAAGGAAGACTCGAGTTCTATAATATCCCTTCTACTCAAGCTTTATAATGCCTCCCTTATATTTACTACAAGGACATGAAGGATATAGTGGCTTGATGACTACAAAGGGAGGCAGAATGGTGTGAAGAAAAGGAAAGAAGCTTTGGAATAAAAAAGACCGATTTTAAACCCAAATTCCCCAAACTTAAGCTAGTAAGTTACTGACCCTCTCCGAGCCAGTCTCCTCATCCATCAAAGGGAAATAATATCACCTACTTTCCAGGATTTTCATAAGAATCAAAAACAATAAAATAGGAAGTTTATCAGCTACATTTATTTATTTATTAAAAGTTTAAAAAATTTATGTACTTATTTGACAGAGAGAGAGAGAGAGAGATCACAAGTAGGCAGAGAGGGAGGCAGAGAGAGGGGGGAAGCAGGCTTCCTGCCTAGCAGAGAGCCTGATGCGGGACTCGATCCCAGGACCCTGAAATCATGACCTGAGCCAAGGGCAGAGGCTTTAACCCAGTGAGCCACCCAGGCGCCCCTATTGGCTACATCTAAAAACCACCTTTAAATGAGTCTAGAGGATAAACAAATATATAAATAAATACATGTATACATTAAACCATAAAAAATAAAATAAAAACCTCCTTTAGACTCTATTCCTATTATTTTTAACCTACCTCATAATGTGAAATCCTTTGTGATTCAAACTGTAGCATCACTCCACATATATTACAAAAGTTATCTGTATAAAGTTCAGTCTTTTCCTGTTCATTCCAAATCATATCTATGAATAAAATAAAGGGAGGTGAGACTATATCACATTAATGAATATTTGGAAGTATCATTTTCATTCAACTATCCTATTTCTTGTGTCACCTCAAATCTGAATGCCTATGAGACTACAGTAATAGCTTTTTGCTTATTGAGGATACAATTCAACATGGGTATATTAAGTATGTTTCTAATCTCTGATACAGGAAGAGTTAGTTGGTATGATAAGTCTAGACAATATCATTCCAAAGGAAAAGTTATGGGGTTATCAGTAACTTCATGAGCTTCATGGGATGATCTAGAGCACCAATAATGAAAGGCAGGATTAAAAAACCCAGCCTTAGAATTTTGTTTTACAAGAGATAATCCTAATAAAGCATTGTTTTAAGACTGTCACTATGGCTATGTGACGGCTATGGCTCCAATGTTATCTTCTTTGTGGTTGGAACCACAAAGAAACTTTGGTCATGGTGGGCAGACATCCTCCATTTTTGTAAAAAGACTGCATACCCATCTGGCAAAACATGTCTCACATAGGCCCCTCAAAGTAAGGTTCATGTAATAACATCTAGAAATTATGCTATAGTGTTTCTGACTGTAGTAATAACACATACTGAAACTTTCTGCATTTACACTTGAGGCCTACAGTTCTAAGTTTCTTAATAGCTGCAATGTATTCTGCCAAAGTTTATTATTTATCTATAAGGTATAAATCACAAAACATAAAAATTTTGCTCACCATTTGGCTATTTAAATGAATAAGTTGATACTACATATTCATAGAGAAATGCCAATGATACATTAAATTGATAAACCAAGCATACTGGTAAGATTTTGTATTTCTCTTTAAAATCTTTACCTAGTAAACATTATAGTTTGTTGGCAAACTATAAATATAAATATAACTATGAATATAAATATAACCTATATTATAAATATAACTTAACTATAAATATCACTTATTACCAAAGGAAAGTTTCCATTGTAGAAGAAAAATATAACACATCTAGTTCCCAACACTAACAAAAATTAATTATACACCACATAGAAAAAATATGCAAAGATATAAATTAAATTTAAAAGTGGCTAACTCTGGGAAATGGGGCTAGAAAAGGAACAAAGGTAGAAACTTAAAACATTTTATTCTTTATAGTTATCTTGTTTTAATTTTTGTAAAACATATGTAAAACTTTCTATTTAAAAACTATTAAATATATTAATTTTATTTTTAAGATTTATTTATTTTAGAGGGAGTAAGTGTATGAGCAGGGGGAGGGGCACAGGGAGAGGGGGAGAGAAAGAATCCTCAAGTAGGCTCCCCACTGAGTGCAGAGCCTAATGTAGGGGCTCAATCCCAGGACCCTGAGATCATGACCTGTGCCAAAATCAAGAGTCAGCCACTTAACTGACTGAGCCACCCAAGCACATGTAAAGATGTTTATTTTATTTTTTATTTTTTTATAAATTTTATTTATTTATTTGACAAAGATCACAAGTAGGGAGAGAGGCAGGCAGAGACAGAGCGGGGGGAAGCAGGCTCCCTGCTGAGCAGAGAGCCTGATGCGAGACTCAATCCCAGGACCCTGGGATCATGACCTGAGCCAAAGGCAGAAGCTCAACCCTCTGAGCCACCAAGGTGCCCCAAGATGTTTATTTTAAAAGTTATGTCAGGGGCGCCTGGGTGGCTCAGTGGGTTAAGCCTTTGCCTTCGGCTCAGGTCATGATCTCAGGGTCCTGGGATTGAGCCCCACCTTGGGCTCTCTGCTCAGCATGGAGTCGGCTTCCCCCCAACTCTGCCTGCCTCTCTGCCTCCTCGTGATCTCTCTCTCTCTGTCAAATAAATAAATAAAATCTTTAAAAAAAAAGTTATGTCAGATATCTTCAACTAAGCTTAATTTTCAGTATCACTATATGCACTAAAAAGGCTTTCTTAAAAAATTGCTTGTCCAAGATAAGAATAACTATAATTAACATCATTAATTATCAGGGAAATGCAAATTAAAACCACAATGAGGTATCTCTTTACACCTTTGAGAATGGCTAAAATAAAAAACACAAAAATTAACAAGAGTCGGTAAAGATGTGGAAAAAAAGGAACCCTCATACACTGTTGGGAATGCAACATTGGTGCAGCCACTGTGGAAACCAGTATGGAGCTTCCTCAAAAATGAAAAATAATATGGAGGACATTGGGAGATGGAAGTGAGATGGGAAATGGGAGAAGTGAGTTGGGGAAAACTGGAGGGGGTGACAAACCATGAGAGACTGTGGACTCTGGGAAAGAAACTGAGGGTTTTGGTGGGGAGGGGGTGGGGGGTTGGGTGAGCCTGGTGGTGGGTATTATGGAGTGCATGGAGCACTGGGTGTGGAGCATAAACAATGAATGCTGGAACACTGAAAAGAAATAAAATTAAATAAAATGGAAAAAATCTTAAAAAAAATTAAAAATAGAATTATCATATGACCTAGTAATTCCGCTACTGGGTATTTACCCTCAAAAAACAAAAACACTAATTTGAAAAGATATACACACCCCTATGTTTATTGCAGCCTTATTTACAATAGCCAAAATGTAGAAGCAATCCAAGTATCTATCCATAGATGAGCAGATAGAGAAGATGCGATGTACATATACACAATGGAATATTACTCAGCCCAATGAAATTTTGACATTTGCTACAACATGGATGGATCTAGAGAGCAGAATGCTAACTTAAGTAAGTCAGTCAGAAAAATGACAAATACCATGCCATTTCACTCATACATGGAATTTAAGAAATAAAACAAATGAACAAAGTAAAAAAGAGGCAAACCCAAAAAGCAGATTCTTAAATACAGATCAAAACCTGGTGGTTTCCAGAGAGGAGATGGGTGGGTGAAGTGGTGAAATAGATAAAAGCATTAAGAGTATACTTATCCTGATGAATACTGAAAAACATACAGAAGTGAACTAATATAATGCTGTATGTTAATTATAGTTTAATAAAAAGAAAGAATAACTTTAATTAGGAACATGTCAGAAATGCCTTGACATTTAAAAATGTATCTCTATATTAATAGAATCCCCTCTGAATTACTTTTTTTTAAAGATTTTATTTATTTATTTGATAGAGATCACAAGCAGGCAGAGAGAGAGGGGGAAGCAGGCTTCCTGCCGAGCAGAGAGCCCGATGCGGGACTCCATCCCAGGACCCTGGGACCATGACCTGAGCCGAAGGCAGAGGCTTAACCCACTGAGCCACACAGGTGCCCATGAATTACTTTTTTAGATTGTTTTAGAATATATGATTTATCTTTGACTCTAAAATCAGCAAGGTAAAGAGGTTACAATATATTTCAGGACTTCCCTTGTTTCAGAATTAACTATTATATGCAATGGAGCATATTGGTAAGATTTTGAATTTCCCTTTAAAACCTTTAATTATTAAATATTATAATTTGTTGGCAATATAACTTATTATCAAAAGACAGTTTCCTTTAAGAAGACAAAAGGAAACTACTAATTTAGAGGTTCGATAATTCCTAAAATATAACATTCATTTCTCACTTAGATCAGTATTTAAAATTCCAGATTTCCCCAGGTCTAAATACTCAATGTTTGAAACTCAATGTTTCCCAACTCAAGCTGGGGAATACCAAGGCCAAATATTTTAACCCAGCCTTTCATTACTGGTAACCCACATCATTTCCATGAAGCCCATGAAGTTACTGGCACCCCTATAACTTTTTCTTTAGAATGGTATTGCCTAGACTTATTGCCTTTGACTGATTTCCTCAATCAAGTACTTGGTATGTTTTTCTTTATTAAATGGCACAATATTTCAGGCTCAAAATCTCAGCCATTCTTGTCCCCAGCAAATCACTATTTCATGTCCATTCTAGCTTATAATGTAATTTCATATTCACCTCTTCCTTTTCACTTCCCATAATGCTACTCTAGTTCAAGCTATCAGTTCCTTTAGACATCATTTAGCTTTATGACCATTTACCTTTATGATTTGAAGTTAGTCTCAAAGCAAAACGGTAGACATTTTGGAAAGATATTAAAAAAGAATGAGCATCTATTGAAGGCCTTCTATGTGTCAAACAAAACAACAGCCTATCCCTTTAGTCCTTAAAGCAAATCTGCAAAATAAGTGGCATTTCACATGTTCTGAAGATTAGAAAATAGGGATTCAGTACAATCAAAATCACTTGTCACATTGTATTATTTGGTGAAGCTAAAACCTAAATGTTGTTTCACCTCTACTTTCCCCATTTTTACATAACTATCCCACATATTAGAAATGACAAATTCCTAATCTCAAGGAATTTACAATTTAGTAAATTTAGTAAGTGTATAGTTAGCATATAGAAAAAAAAAACTATGATCCCAAAATCAAATGTCATATGTGATAAAAGACACAAGGTACAGTGTGTTCCTGCTGCGGAGTTTGAGAAAAACTTTCTAGAGAACGGGTTATGAACTAAGATTTAAAAGATGTGTAAAATTCAGATAAAAAAGTGGAATAAACAGATTTGGGGAGAGGCAAGTACATGAAGGACAATAGTTGGAAGGTTGGAATGAGGCCAAATCGTAGTTGACTTCACTAGGGCATTTGGATTGAATTCTACATTCAAAAAAGGAAAAAAAGTAGCTCAAAATTTGGATAGGAGTTAGGAATCAGTTGCAGGCAAGAGGTCATTGAGGCTTGAACCAGAGGAGGGGCAGCAGGCACAGAAAGGAAGAAATGGACATAAGTAACTATCAAAACCAAGGGGCATTAAAACCTGAGCTTAGAACTTGCTATGAATATGATAAGCTTTTAGATCTATCACATTTAAACTTACAAAATGTTGTTCCTGATGCAAGAAGCGGAACTTTGATGTTAAATTAAATAAATTCACCTACAATTACTAGTCAATGGATGTTCTCTGTGATTGTAATATAAAGAATGTGCTGATGTTCTGACTTCAGTGAATCAAAAACTAAAATATACAGGGGCACCTGGGTGGCTCAGTGGGTTAAAGCCTCTGCCTTCAGCTCAGGTCATGATCTCAGGGTCCTGGGATCGAGCCCCACATCGGGCTCTCTGCTCAGCAGGGAGCCTGCTTCCCCCTCTCTCTCTGCCTGCCTCTCTGCCTACTTGTGATCTCTGTCTGTCAAATAAATAAAAAATTAAAAAAAAACTAAAATATACAAAAATCTGTAATTTAAAAAGAAGATACTGGAATGATGATGCAGATTAAAATGTACTTAGGAGGACTGACCCTAATTTTCTTTAAATAACATGCTTTCCTAATCAATTCAAATATGATTAAATCTACATTCAAATTTTCAGGTACAAATCTTCATGTAAAAATTATTCTCAATCAGGGCATCACATCAAATTCACATGCAGTTTTTCCAAAATCATACATGCTGAACTAAAAATCTCTGTGGGTGGTTCAATCTAACCACAAGTGATTCTGATAATCAACCATGTTGGGAATCATTGCCCTACAGGACAGGCTCATATCCTTACAAATAACAGCTGTCCAATATCTATTTGGTGACTAACCTGATTGATATACAGGTTTTGTCATCTATGATACTTATCAAGCTAACTGTGCTTTAGTCTAACCTGAAATGATTTTTGAAAAAAAGAAAGAAAAAAAGTATTCCTTGGCATGACCTCAAATCTATATAAACTTATGGAGTTGAAGCCCAAGAATCTGTGTTATTAAATACAATCCCCTAAGTAATCTCTTAAACCGCCTACCTAGTGATGCCAGTTCAACTTTTCACAAAGGTAGTTCCAACCTTGGCTGCACACTGAAGTCTCCAGGTTATTTTAAAAACATACCAATACCCAGACTCCATCCAGACCAATTAACCAGAATCTCTGAGAGTGGTTCCCCATCATAGTTTCTTGGCCTTTTTTTTTTTTGTTGTTTGTTTGTTTCTTAAAGATTTCCTGGTGATTCTGTTGCTGAATCTGTTGAACTGAATAATCTGTTTTCCTGGAAGGGGGGGCGTGTCTCAAACTTTAGCATTCATCAGAATCACCTGGAAACTTGTTAAAAGATTAATTAATTATTGGGTCCCATTCCCAGAACTTCTTATTCAGTAGTTCTGGGGTGGGGGACCAAGAACATACAGTTTTTTTTTAACAAGTTCCCTGGTGATGTTTATGCATCACCGTTGAGTCTCATACTGTCTGAGCTTCTACTGGTTCTAGTTCTATTCCTTAAAGTCATTTTAAGTATAATCCCTCTCCTAAAATTGCAATCCTCAAATATTTTAAGAGAATCATTACATCTTTATTCCTGCCCACCCTAGCTTTTTGTGAATTGATCCCAGTTCTGTCATGCAGCATGATTTCTAGTCCTCTTACTAGTTTACCTAAATCCCAGCCATTCATAAAGTGTAACTTAAGCACAATCACCCTAATGGGGTCAAAATAACTACAAGCTAGTAAAATGAGATCATCACCTCATTTTTTATTGTAATGAGAATGGATAATATAAAATTTACTACCTTAACCATTTTTAATTGTACAGTTTCTTAGTGTTAAGTGTATTCACCTTTGTTTTGAATATTTCTCTTCTATTAATATAGCCTAAGATAGCTTCGCCATTTTTTTGGTGGGCATATCATACTATTGACTCATGCTAGGCTAACTTTTGACTAAAATACAACCTTCTCTTTCACCTTGAGCTAGTTAAGGTCTGCACTCCAGGACATAGTTATATGGAAAGAAATTTTTATGGCTCCCTAGAAGATCCAATATACACTTATATTTGTCTCATTTAAGTTCTCCTTTGTTAAATTCTACCAATAATTCTGGCCTTTCAAGATCTTTTTAGATCCTGAATTTGTAGACAGGAGGTTTGTAGAAGCTGGCTTTTTGCTGAGAACAATCACACATGATAAAGTATTGTTTTTTCAGAGGGCACCCCACACTGCCAAATTTTCTTCAAACTGCATTTCCCCTAAATTTGACATGAATGTAATGATTGCTACTTTCTAAGGTTATACCTTAAGATTGGGAATGTCAAGCAATTTCTCCAAAGTTACACAGTAAGTAAGTGCCTAATTCTGCCCAAGATTTCCCTGAAAGCTAGTTCTTTTTTTTAAATAAAGATTTTATTTACTTATTTGACAGAGAGAGATCACAAGTAGGCAGAGAGACAGGCAGAGAGAGAGGGGGAAGCAAACTCCCCATTGAGCAGACAGCCTGACACGGGGCTTGATCCCAGGACCCTGAGATCATGACCTGAGCTGAAGGCAGAGGCTTATTAACCCACTGAGCCACCCAGGTGCCTCCCTGAGAGCTAGTTCTTAATCAATCTTGGAACACTGAAAAAAAATTAAATTAAATTAAAAAAAAAAAGCCAAAGTCTTGAATGAGAAACTTCTTCTCTAGGTTTGGCATATATAAGAAATACATGTCCAATTCACAAGAGGTGCTAAAAAAATGTTCCTTTAGACCCCACTAGACCCCCATCCCCACCATTTGAGACATGATTTTTGGACTCCCAGAAATGAATGACCTATATAGCCAGTTCTGAAAGTGGGAGCGGAAACTGGTGATATTCCCAGACTGTCTCAGGGGGAAGACCTAGAGGACAGGCCAAATTCAGGGAATAGATATTAAACGAGGGGTCATGTGAGTAAGTGATGTTGGCTGTGAGGAAGATGGCTGGAACAGAAACTAATGTTTATTGTGGACTCACTATATGCCACGAACTAAAATAAGTGTTCACACAAAGTAAGTGTTTTCACTGGGGCTTTGGAACTGGTTCTGGTAGGAATGAATAGCTGAAGAAACTTGACAATTTGTTTCTTCCTCTTTTTCCTTTTCTTCTTTACACTCTCTTTACATCTTTTCTCTTTATATACTGGTCAGAATTTGAAACAAATGTAGTTTTATTGGTTGGTTGTTAAATATGGCTTATAGTGATTCTTAATTCCCAAAGCAGTAAGAGTTGTAAAAAGCACTAGAATGAGGGACTGTATTAGCCTTTACCCTATTAACTAGCTATATGACTAAGAACATAACACAATCTTCCAGATACCCATTTGTAAAGTTTCTTTGTACTTGACCATATACGGGTTGATAGTTATCAATAAGAACATGTTGTATTTTAGATAGAAATACATAGAGAAGCAAAATTTTGGTGGGGCACTTATAGAAGGATCCAAATATCTTAGCTCCTTCCAAATAATAAGTCTATCAGGAAACACAAAAGATGATTTGAAGTTTTAAGCAGCTATAGTCGTACAGACTTTAGGGCCTAAAAATTCAAAAGGTCTCAATATTTCTTCCCCTATTCCTCTATTATCTGCATTTTCTTATCTATGCCCTAACCCTAAAATTGGTGCTTTCCAAGGCATGTCTTTGCAAAAACATACACAGCACTTCCATTACTAAATATAGTGTTTTGGTCATTATAGTTAGTGTCCATAAATTTTTTTAGCAAATTAGGATGCTATTTTGGTTATAATTTAGGTATAAGTGGATCAGTTTTTTTTCTGACAATGGATACACCAAATTCATGGCAGAGGGTCCTGTATCTTCAATCTAATTTAGTTAGAAGTTAGGAGAGCTAGGGTTAAAAATGTAAGTAGATTACACTTTAGAATATCAAATGACAAAACAATAAATGCTGTGAAGTGTGACTTCATTCCTCATCTGCAGCAAGTAAAGTTCTTTGAACATGGGAAGATAAATATCTCCCAATGTTGCTTTAATATTCCTAGCATAGTACTTCTCAACTGTTCTTCATTCTCTGACACATATGAATTTTATATGCCCTCATAAATTTGGAAAAGAAAAAAATAAATTTGGAAAAGAGATATGGATAGAGGAGAAAGATTTTATACTCAGAATCAAAGCCCATCTTAGTGTAGCTTGATCGCAACATCTTAGTGATACAACGGTGTGCTCTCAAATGAAGGCTGGGATATACAGTCTTTGAAACATAGGGAGTTTCTCATGCTGATAGTACTTCTTTGCATTTTACCATTAAAAAAAAAACAATAGGAAATAGGAAAGCACTATCAAAAACTAGGTTCAAAATGGAAAGAGACCTAAGGCTGATAATGGAGTTACAGCTTAAAGGATATGGAACAGATGAAATAAAACCAATGTTTAATGTATACTCCTGTTTACATTCAGAATATTAAGAGAGTAAAATGGCTTTGCAATGCTGTCCTCTGTGGTCACAATAAACAGTACACTTCCTCAGGTTGTCAGCTGTTAAAATACTAAGAATATCTTTTAAATATTTTATTTTCCAGAAATTAGATGCATCAGAAAATTCTTTAGGTTGGAGAAATATGGTCATATAGCAAAACTATGACCTATCAGTACAGAGTTCCAGTTTGGGACAATAAAAATTTCTGGAGATGGATAGCAGTGAAGGTTGCCTAACAACATGGATGTATTTAATGCCACTGAGTTGCACACTTAAAAATGCTTAAAATGGCAGTTTTACATTATGTATACCTGGCCACAATAAGAAATGTAATAAAATACTGAAAAAAAAGTTAAAATAGAAGACAAAAGCACCTTCTTGTCCCTCAACTACAGCATGAAGGGCAGGCAGTTCCCCTGCAGTCAACCTATCACTCAGAGGAAAATGCATGAGCAAGTAATAAACCTTTCTTTTTCTGTTATCACCTAAGTGATCTTCTCTTGAAAAACAATTATAAGGGTTAATTAATTAGCTAATTTTCATAAGAGTTATTTTAAATGAAAGAGTGGTTTTGTGACAAACCATAAATGGGATCTGATATGAGAGTTCAAGTATTTGGCGCTCCTACAATTTGATTATATTTTTGTATGGTGTTAGCCTTTGGTGAGAGAAAGAATCAACTAATTTTCTATTAATGAAAGTGTTTAGTCTTTTTAAAAATTTTACTTACTTTTCAGAGAGAGAGAGAGCAGAAGCAGGGAGAACGGCAGGCAGAGGAAGAAGCAGGCTCTCCACTGAGCAAGAGACCCAACGTGGGACTCAATCGGAGGATCCTGGGATCATGACCTGAACCAAAGGCAGACACTTAACTGACTGAGCCACCCAGGTGTCCCAAGTGTTTAGTCTATTTATTTCCTACAGGAATATTTACATGATTTGAGAAAGCAAAATTTTCATAATAATTTGGAATGGGCAAAAAAACTATGACCTACAGCACTGGGTAGTAGGAAGAAAAATAAGCTTTTGAGTTGGTCAAACAGATTCAAATCCTATCTCTACTTCTAACTATATATCCTTGAGCAAATTGTTTAACCACTCTGAGCCAGTTTTTTTTTATCTAAAAAGTACAAAAACACAATGTCTCTCCCAGGACATAGTGACCATTAAATGAAACAAAATTAAAAAAAAATGTTTAACACACATGATCACTTGATAAATTATGCTTGTTTACTAATTCAGTAGCTCAAAATTTTACTTAACATTACATATAATAACTTAATTTCAGGGGTGCCTGGGTGGCTCAGTCTTTAAGTGTCTGCCCTTGGCTCAGGTCCTGATCCCAGGGTTTGGGATAGAGCCCCACATTGGGCTCCCTGCTTGGCTGGAAGCCTGCTTTCCCTCTCCCACTCCCCCTGCTTGTGTTCCTGCTCTCGCTGTCTCTCTCTCTGTGAAATAAATAAAGAAAATCTTTATAATAACTTTATTTCAGATCAGAGTAATTTTAGAGATCATCTAGTCCAACATTTCTGAATCTTAGCACTATTGTCACTTAGGGCCACATAATTCATCGTTGGGCGGGGCTACTCTATGCATGGTAAGACGTTCAACAGCATCCATCCCCAGCCTCTACCAAGTAGAAGTCGGTAGCACTCCCCAGCTGTGACAAACAAAAATATCTCCAGACATTGACACATGTCCCTTGTGCAGCAAAACTGCTTCTAGTTCATAACTGATTTAGTCTACTGTTCTCATTTCAAAGTAAGGAAGCTAAAGCCCAAAGAGGTCATAGGAAACAAAGGATTGGGGAAATTAAATTATATGATTCCAGATTTAGGTGGATTTGGACTATGAAAAAGTTCCAGAAGTCTGAGGAGAGGCATCAGTAACAGCTGAGGGATGTCTTTAAGTAAGTGAAATACAAATGTGAGTACCAAATAATTAACATCCTGTGGATTAGAATCCCTTATGTTGATACAAAAATAGTCAATTCAGCTGGTTTGAGTATCTGCCTTTGATGATACAAAAAGCAAAGAGAGTTCACTTCCCAGAAACTCATTTTTAGAGACCTCTGTTGGATTATACCTACTCCAAATAGCTGCATTATTATGCTAAAGTAAAATACCCTTAACTTCTGTATCCCAAAATGCAATTAAGTATGAAATCCAAATTATCCTATTTGAAACTTTCTTATAATACTATTAGACAATACCAGATAATTTAGGATGTAATAGATTTTTGTGATAAAAGAAAAATACTTATAGCCACGAGTCAGAGAAAAAATAATGAATCTATGCCTACAATTTGATATTGTATATCAATATGCCTACAATTTCTCACTAATGAAATTAAAAACCATACAGGATCTGGGGTTCCTGTGTGGCTTAGTCGGTTAAGTGTCTGACTCTTGATTTTGGCTCAGATCGTGATCTGATGGTCCTGAGATCGAACCCTGTGCTGGGCTCTGCACTGGGCGGGGAGCCTCCTTAAGATTCTCTCTCCCTTTTACACCCACCCCCTATGCCACGCCAGGCACCATGCCTGCAGGCTTGCTCTCTCTCTCTCTCTCAAAAACAAACAAAACCAAACAAAACCAAAAACCCAAAAACAAAAAAAACATACAGGATCTTCAAGGAAAGGAAGACTGTAACATCCTTCAGTTTTAAGTACAAGAACTTTCTCTGTTCACTCCAATGAAATGTTCTTTGGTTATCTTGATAAGTTTAAGCTTATTCAAATTAGATGATTCTATATATAAATGGCTATAATTAAAAAAGGAATCTTACTTGCATTTGTTGCATGACAATTAGATTTAGTTGTACAAAACACTAAATTTCTTCAAGACAACCCATCAGATGTTTTTGGCAATAACTAGCTATTAACTGCCTTAATGCTTTGTTGAAGTGGGAATTTCACAGTCCAACTGATCTTGCAAAAAAAAAAAAGCATTGTAAAAAATCTCTTTGCATCCTACTTTAATAAAGTGACAAGAATGGAGCAAAGCTCAGAAGAGTTGTCTGCAATCATATAAACATAAATTTTACTCTTAGTCTCAGATGTAGTCAGGTATTAATAAACCAGAGTAATCATTATTTTAATTCTGCAAAGAGCTTACATACTTTTTCTCCATGATGACACCTTTTGAGATAGCTTCTCTCAAACATTTTGATTTAAAACGATTTTTTAAAATTTTTTTTAAAGATTTTATTTATTTGTCAGAGAGAGTGAGCACAGGCAGAGAGAGTGGCAGGCAGAGGCAGAGAGAGAAGCAGGCTCCCTGCTGAGCAAGGAGCCCGATGTGGGACTCAATCCCGGGACACTGGGATCATGACCTGAGCCGAAGGCAGCCGCTTAACCAACTGAGCCACCCAGGCATCCCTAAAACGATTTTTTAATAGCTGATTTGACCTTTGCAATGTTTTAATGCCATCATATAAAGGAAAGATAAACAGGGCTCAACACTAAGTTAAAGTGGAAAAGGAACATGTTAACCTTGCCAAGGTGTTTTACTCTTTTCCCCCCTAAATGTCACAACCCATTTAAGGAGTCTTCAGAAGATTATTTGTGCCAGAAATGCAGATTTGTACCCGGGAGCATTATGAACACTCAGTTACAATGTTATCTATTATCCTTACTTTCTCAGTTTATAAGATTAGTACTTGACCTATAAGTTTGTCAAGTTAAGCTATTTTACACAGACTGTTAGAATAAAAAAATAATGAAGGCTTTCCTATAGCACATTAAGAATTACAAAATACAATGTAATTAATGAAATAACTGGGACTACTAGTTACATGTTTAGTATTAACTCTGTCTTTATTTAAAATAAGTCCCTGACCTTCATAATTATAAGCACTCTGTGGCTCATTAGCTCTGGAATCCTGCTTGTTTGTGAAGTTCTAAAATGAATTCAAGTCCTGTGTATATCCAGTAATTTACTTGATCCTATGACACCCATTTGGTGTCAGAAAGGTACCATGCCATTCATTCCAACAGGTTAGTAAATGTGAATGGACCTACAAGACTGGTTTCAGGTGGAAAAGAATCAAAGTTCATACCCTAACAGATATGTGATGAATACAGGAGGGGAGACGCTTAGTCAGTATTATCACATATTGACACCTAATTAAAGACAGGGGGTCAGAAACTAACCAAGTGGTCATTAACCTTGCTCCAGACAGTCCCACCCTGCCAAATGTAAAGAATTAAAAATTAATTCTAATGGTTTGCTAATTATTCCTTTCTAGATACTACATTTATAATATAATGTGTTTTAGTGTGCCTGTAGTATGTAAGACACCACGGGTAGAATACAGATTTATAATAAACAATGGGGCAGTCCTGATAGTTTAAGTTTGACAAGTATTATTTAAAATTGTATTTTTCCCGGTTATTTATTTATTCATTTTATAATTTTACTATTGAGCTCTGTAATATAGCTGTGTCTAATTCATCTATATCCTCATCACTTAGCATAGTGCCTGGCACACACACACACACACACACAGGTGTTAAATAAATGATTCCTGAATAAATGAAGGAAAGGCCATTAACTAGGTTTTCTTATGGTGGACTTGAAACTTTACCCAATAATATGGAGACAAAGGTAATTGTTGGGTAATTGCTATGCAAATGGATTATTAACTAAATAAAAAGCCAGCATGTCCTCCAATCTAAAACACAATCCACTTAAAAAATTATTTTTCTTAAAAGGAAGAGGTAGGGACGCCTGGGTGGCTCAGTTGGTTAAGCGGCTGCCTTCGGCTCAGGTCATCATCCCAGCGTCCTGGGATTGAGTCCCACATCGGGCTCCTTGCTCAGCAGGGAGCCTGCTTCTCCCTCTGCCTCTGCCTGCCTCTCTCTCTGCCTCTGCTCACGCTCTCTCTCTCTCTCTAACTAATAAATAAAAATCTAAAAAAAAAAAAAAGTTAAAAAAAAAGGAAGAGGTAAATAAAAAGGATTTGTTTTTGTTTTGATTTGTACTATGATTACATTGGGACATCAATACTGGGTGAAAGTTCATTTTTGAGCCATTAAACATTTTTGAAAATGTTACTGAGTGAAATATGAAGTGTCCTATGAAATCTCATGACTCCTCTTACCATGAATTCTGGGTAGGTATGTGTTTTGTCATATGTCCATTTACTTGGCATTTCTTTTCTTTTGTTTTGTTTTTATTACCCACTTTCCCAGTTGTAACGTTGAAAGCTTCTCATCTCCTCTGCTTGGCAATTTCTAATCTCCACTGACATTTGCTCATTATCAACCCCAAGAAAGATGTTGGCTATAGTTGAAAATAGTTTAGCAAACTCCTGATCAAACCACTTTTAATGGTTCTATCTGAAGTGGACCTGTAATAACTGGAATCTTGACAATTCTTTGTCACTGTTTAGACCAATTTCCTAACTAGGGCTCAAAAAACAAACAAGCAAAAGATAACACCATTAAGCAACATTTTTCTCTCTTCTCCTTTACCTATTATTGTACTATTGGCAACCATTTATAGTCTCTATAAATACCTAAACAAAAATATTTTTGAGACCTAACAATGTCTCGGACAGTGTACTATATCACATATTTATCTTTTGTTAAGTGGAAAGGTAAGAGAGTTTTGGTTTGGAGTGAAACATTAATGAACGATATTTACCTAAAATGAAAGGGTAAGAGATAATTTTAGGTAGCAATTATGTTTGGTTTTTCACATCCTAGTAAATGGTCTCAACACTAACAACACAGATTTCATTATTCACTGAATGTTAAATGGGAACTATGGCCAAAGTTTCTCAGGGCTTATGAATTACTGTCCTACTGCACAGCCATGAAAATGCCATCGAGAGTATCAATGCAGAACTGCAAAATCATGGTTCACATTTTCAGATCTGAAATCAACCTTGCAGTCTGGCTGGTCCAAAACCTCTATTTCAGAAATGTCAAAACCCAAGTTCAGGAAGTTTGTGATCTGTTCAGGGTCACAATCTAGTACATGAACAACAGAATATAAGTTCACTGCACCAGACTCCTATGCTAGAGCTCTCCCCATTTTGCCAGCTAGTAATAGCATATACAGGGTATTGCTGCTACTTTGTGAATTTCTATCTCTTAAAGCCATCAATACCTACATAAATTTCTATCTCTTAAAGCCATCAATACCTACATAAATTCAAAGATACTATAACCAAGCCAGTCACAGAGGCAGGCAAAAAGCCATTTGCTCCATGAGATACCCATGAGATACTGGAATACTGGAGATACTGTGGAAAGGCCACGACAGCCAAATTGAATTGTGATCTCAACCACCTCTAAAAATTGTTCTTTCCTTCTTTGTAGTTATACATAGTTTAGTATAAAAACAAAAAAATTCAGATTTCATATTTTTGTCTTGAAACCACCATACAAATTCAGGCTGACTAAAGACACTACAGTCTTTCAACAGTTGCCTTCAATAAGAGAGTTAATAAATAAAAAAAAACATCACCATTATCACAGTGTATTTCTGACTTCCATATTAAGTAAGTGGCATTTATGTAATGTGCCTATGACCAATATTGTAAAGGATTTTTCTTTTTTACTGCTTTGCCATTCCTCCAAAGTGAAAGGTGTGAAAGGTTATGAAATAGCACAGAGGGCTTTTTATGGGGTAATTTTAATGGGGTGTCCTCCAAAGAAAAAGGAACTTAAATTATTTTACTTCTACTTCATTTTGTTGTCCACATCTTTCACTTTGGAGGCCAGTTAGCAACATAAGGAAACACACAAATACTGGAAATTAATTACGAAACTGACGATGGCTAAATGCTTTACTAAGCTCTTCTGTAGTGGAATCGGTCTCAACAATCCAAGAAGCATTTTCAAGCACTGCTTTAAAACACATTTCAATGGCAAAATTTACAGTTTGCTATTAGTAGGCTGTTTACTAGTATATAGTATTTTGTGTGAACTAGAAACCACTTATTACTGAAATCACCAAGAAATATCTTTTTATGTTAGGAGTAGTATGTGTTGGTACGTACAACAGCACTTATTAAAATCAAAATCATCTCAAAGATGGGCCCCTAAACCTTGTTCTACAAGGTCACACTCTCAAATAGCCAAAGAAAACTCTCCAAAGTGATTTCTGAAACCCGTGCTTCTACCACACTATTCCTTTATTCTTTTCTTAGTACAACGCCTTCCACCAGACCCTATGATCCTAAAATCTAACAGCTCCTACTTTAAAGCTCAAGTATACACTCTAACCTTCCCAGATTCCTAACCTCCTCTCTCTTTAAATACCCTACTCCAAGTTTCTACACTGCAGAATGAATTTCACCAAACGGGGTTTCCTCCCCTCTTACTTATTTCTTCGGCCTTTTAAAAAAAAACCTCTGCCCCCTTTCTCCATCAGTCCTCCTTCCCTTTTCCTGGCCGTCCAGTTCCACAGCACTTCTACCTTGCCTCCTCTTTTTTTACCAAATCGCACCTCAGCTTCGTAGACCATACTGAGGCACCCTCGCTGGGAGAAAAACTATGTGGTATTTCTCTTCCCTTCAAACTCCTGCCTTGTGAATACCTGCAGCTCCTTTTCCTGGGGATCCCCTCCATCCTTTGGGGGGGCGAAGTAGGGAAGCCCCTCTCTGCTTCGGTCCGTCTTGCACACTCGGGGCTACTACGGCAGGGCGGGGCGGGGCGAGCTTGGCCTTTACTGCGCCACAGCAGGTGGGGGGTGGGGCGGTGGCGAACCGCGCCCAGTCCGATCTCGGACCAGCTGAAGAGAGGCAGCGAAGGAGATGGGGCCGCTCCCACAGCCCAGGACGGGAACTCACCTTCTCTGAGGCAAGGGCGGGTGTCTACTTTAAAACTACTGCCCCCCCTCCCCGCCGCCGCCATAGTGGAGCCGCCAAAGCCGCCGCCGCCGTCGCCACAGCCACCGGCAGGCGGGCTGGCAGGGGTGGAGGTGGCGGAGGAGGCAGGCACAATCACTGCCGCCGCCACCGCCGCCGCCGTGCAGGCGGTGTAGGAGGAGGAGGAGGCGGCAGAGACGGTAGCTTCCTGAGGGGAAGACTCTGCCGCCAGCGGTGTAACTGTGCTCGGCGCCGCCGCCATCGCAGCGACGCGCGGACAATTGCACTTGCGCCTCGCTCCCGTTAAGCTCTTTTAGCCCCGCCTTCCGTTTAGCCCCTCCCCCTTCACCCCTCTTTTCCACGCTTCAGCTCGAGCCTCGTTCTCGCTCCTCCCCACCAATAGGAACTCTTTAGACCCGCGGGCTGCCCCTCCCCCTTCCCCACCGCTTGGCGTCACCAGTTTCTCTTTGGAGGGGAAGCGATGATGGCCAAGGGCAAAGGGCAAAAAGCGCGGGATGTAAAAGCACGTGGGCCTCACATAGTGAGGCCTCTTCCTTTGGAGGAGCTGATCTAGAACCAATTTAATGTTTAAAAAAATCTGGAAACCAATTGATTTCACCTACAAAATATGTCTTTCTTGTAGCCCTCAGTACAGAGAACAGAAATAAACAATATTTGGTCATGACATTTTCATCTTGGGGCCATAAATGACTATTATCGATCCATCTACCCTTTTAAATTATGGTAAAAACCTGTGAATCTGGTACCCAACCAAAAAGCTGGAATATTACTGATAATTTAAAACTTCTCAACATTTCCCCCCAACTGCCCTCCTAAAGAAACCAATATCTTGATTTACATTTACTATTTCCATGCTTTTGTTATGTATATTCTTATTACATGCATATATGCCTAAACAATGTTTTTTATTTTTCAAATTCAGAACATTTTGTATCATTTTCTAAGTAGCATTTTGGTATGTTTATCTTTTTCTAAACATTTTGTTTCTAAGATTCATTCATATAGCTGTAGCTCATTCACTTTTAATGCTGTATAATATCCCATTCATTTCCCTATTGATGGATATGTGTATTGGTGCTTCTGTGCAAAAGTTTCTCTTGGGTATGCTCTCCCTTCCGTCTCATTTCCATTACCCTATTTCAAGTCACCATCTCTTGTCAGAACCATGGCTTCTGTCTTACTGGTCTTTCCTCTGATTTCAATCCCTTCCATGGCTCCCACCTCACCACTCTTACTTTATGATTCTGCAATATTAATTACAGATTCCTATGAAGACTGTCTTTTCATTATGCAATGTTGTATATATTGTTCCTTCTTCCTGAAATGCACTTTTCCCCACATTAAGCACATGTCTCATGAGCCCTTATACACCCCTTGAAACCCAGATAATACATTCCTCCAGTAACCTGTTCTGTCCTACTTAGACTTAATTCCACTCTCTTTTGAGCTGCCCCTATATCCTGTGCATATTTGTATTGTGCTCCTTTTTTCTCCATAGCCTGGGAACATTCTGATACAAAAGACAGTATGTTTTATTTTTGAATACTTGTGCTCCAGCACAGTAGAGTCCTAGAGTCAAGGTCTTGAACCAGTGGTTCCTAAGGGTATGTCCCTAAATCCCTAGATCTGTCCCACAGAAATGTTTTGTTTAACTGTAAAGTTGTTTATTACTTCCTTGTCAGTATTTGAAAGGGTCATTTCATGCCAAGAAAAAGTTTCCTAAACGCATTTGAAAATTTGGCAGTATTGACTGTGCATTTCTGATTAGCAAATCTGAAGACTTGGAATACTGGGCTCTCAGGAACATGTCTTTGCTGTTTTGTGGTTCAGTAATTTACCCAAGATTATCTGAGGTGTTGAATGGTTTCTCTAATTTTCTATCCTGTCTTTCTGGAAGTTAGTGCAATGTTTACTCATCAAAGCAATTACTGGATAGATCACACACAAGAAATATTCCACTGAAATAGCCGATAGGACAAGGAAAGCCTAGAGAGGGAATGTAATTTTATCCCTTCCAATATTGTGCGTAGGGGGAGGAAATCCCTCAAAAACATTGCTTCTCGGGTACAGGTCTGTGAATCATCAGTCTTACGCAATTCACAGCACTCACCATAGCACATACCCTCCCCAGTGTCCATAACCTAGCTACCCTATCCCTCCTCCCCCACTCCCCAGCAACCCTCAGTTTGTTTCCTGAGATTAAGAGTCTTTCATAGTTTGTCTCCCTCCCCAGTCCCATCTTGTTTCAGTTTTTCCACTCCCTTCCCCCCATGACCCCCTACCCTGTCTCTCAAATTCCTCATATCAGAGAGATCATATGATAATTGTCTTTCTCTGATTGATTATTTTGATTAGCATAATACCCTTTTGCTTGATAATTGTCTTTCTCTGATTGACTTATATTGCTTAGCATAATACCCATCCATGTCCTTGCTGGCTGTCCTGCCCTCACCCCCATCAGCACTTTCCTTGAACCTACTCTGTGGGGCCCCAAAACTACCACTTTAGACTTTAGCCTGGAATTTTTAAAAATCCATGATGATTTTCATCTTTTTCGTTAAAGAAGAGGAGGACAAGGCTAAAGAGAGAAGGAGATAGGAATCTGATTTATTCAAGGTTCATGTTCATTAGATAATATTCCAAGTTATATATGATATGCATAATATATGTATACATACATTATGTATGTGTTTTATAGTAAATAAAACATTGATTGGGCCCTTAAAATATTGCTTCTCAAAATACGAATCACCATCCACTTTCATAAAAACTATTCAATCAAAATCTTTGGGGAGTGTACATCACTCAGGACTTAGTCAGCAAAAGAGAAACTGCACTAGGTATTTTACAAGGTTTTTAAAAAATATTTTTATTTATTTATTTGACAGAGAGAGATCACAAGAGGCAGGCAGAGACAGAGGAGGAAGCAGGCTCCCCGCTGAGCAGAGAGCCCACTGGGGCTTCGGGGCTCGATCCCCAGACCTTGAGATCACGACCTGAGCCGAAGGCAGAGGTTTAACCCACTGAGCCACCCAGGCACCCCGCACTAGGTATTTTAAACAGAAAAGATTTAATATAGGAAATCTGGTATGTTAAAAAATCATCAGAAATGTTACAGGAATAAAACTCAGAGGACTTTTATTCCTCTTTTTTGATATTGAAGCCTTTCTACCCCTTTCTACAAACTCCCATGTGTTGCAGAAGCTGGAAGCCTATGAATTATATTTCTCAGATTTCTTGGCCAGCAGGATTCTGAATATGGTTTAGGTCTTACCGATGATACACATTTGTATGACATTTTGAAATGGAATGGGGATAAAAGTCGTTCTTTATATGGATTCCAAAAGATATAAAACATGAATTTTTGTGGTGGCTTTAGCATTCTTACACAACTCTTGCACCCAAAGTCTCTGGAGGACATGTAAGATTAACAGTAGTTTTGTGCAGTCCCCCGACCTCTGTGTGGTAGTTATAATTTCCTGTCTTTGGACTATAGCTTTCAATAAATATTTATTAAGTTTCTATTGTTATCCTAGTTAGTTATCATATAGTGTTATATTAGTTTTAGGTGTGCAATATGGTGACTCAACACTTCCTGTGCTCATCATAAGTGTAATCCTTAATCCCCATAACCTATTTAATCGATCTCCCCCCCACCTCTCCTTTGGTAATCATCAGTTTCTTCTCTATAGTTAAGAGTCTTTTTCTTGATTTTCCTCTCTCTCTCTCTTATTTTTTCTCTTCATTTGTTTTGTTTTGTGTCTTAAATTCCACATATGAGCAAATTCGTATGGTATTTGTCTTTCTCTGAAGGGCTTATTTCGCTTAGCATTATACTCTCTAGCTCTATCCATGTCATTGCAAATGGCAAGATTTCATTATTTTTATGGTAAAAAGTATATTGTATATATATTACCTGTTCTCTATCCATTCCATCAATGGAAACTTGTGGGTCTTTCCATATTTGGTTATTGTAAATAACACTGCTATAAACATAAAGGTACATGTATCCCTTTAAATTAGTAGTCTTGTATTCTTTGGGTAAATACCCAGTAGTGTGATTGCTGGATCATAATGTAGCTCCATTTTTAACTTTCTGGGGAAACTCCATACTGTTTTCCACATTGTTGCAGCAGTTTGCATTCCCCTCCACAACAGTGCACCAACAAATATTTATTAAATTGTGGAATTAATTCTGCCCTCTTAAGCTCCATAGAAAATTATGTGCCTGCAGTTCAATCAAACAGTAAAAAGGGGGAGAGTATAATCCATGAAATAAAACAAAGTAGTTAGTTAATTTTCTCTGCATTCCCCAGTTCCATTTGGTGATGTGTCATAATACAAAAAATGCCGCCAAATATCAGTCATACATTATGACAATGAGCATTTACTTTCCTTTCTTCCTTTTACACTTATCACTGCTCTCTGTGACAGTAATGCTATTAAATGAATGCCAAATTAATTTCTTTCACAGAAGACAGGAAGTGGGATGTTGCAGAATGTAAAAATTGACAAAAGCCTGCCATGGGCTAGACGTTTTCCATAATTTTTGTCTTCTTACAACAGTGATGTTATATTGGGCTCATTAATCCCATTTAAGGAATGTGAACTGAATCTTGTTGATGTAATTAACTATTCCGTGGTTGTTTTTTTTTAAGATTTTATTTATTTATTTGTTAGAGAGCGGGAGCTAGCACAGGCAGAGGCAGAGGGAGAAGCAGGCTCCCTGCTGAGCAAGGAGCCCGATGTGGGACTCGATCCCAGGACGCTGGGATCATGACCTGAGCCGAAGGCAGCTGCTTAACCAGCTGAGCCACCCAGGCGTCCCTATTCCGTGGTTTTTAATTTAGTGATTGAAATGGTTTGTTTACATCGCTGGGCTACAGGAAGGGCACTGTATTGCCTCAACTAAGCTTTAACTACCAACTCCCCATATCATAGAAAGAAAAGGCAGGTAGGGGGGCATGTGTAAAAGGTTTAAGGTGGAAGTCAGAGATACCAAAAATAAATGAAGGAATATATCTGCATATTTGAGAAACCAGTAAAAAAAGGTATACCAGTGCTCCTTTCACTATTTTTATTTTTTTAAAGATTTTATTTATTTATTTGACAGAGATCACAAGTAGGCAGAGAGGCAGGCAGAGAGAGAGAGAGGAGGAAGCAGGCTTCTGGCTGAGCAGAGAGCCCGACGTGGGGCTCCATCCCAGGACCCTGGAATCATGATCTGAGCCGAAGGCAGAGGCTTTAACCCACTGAGCCACCCAGGCGCCCCTCACTATTTTTACAGTGAAATATAATACACTTTGTTTGGAATAATATGGGGAAATTAAACATATAATATCACCACATACAGTACACTTAAAACCATCAGAAAATGAAAGAAATAATTAAAACATAATTTAGTGGTATATAAATAACATAACTGACTAAAAACAACTAAAACTAAAAATAAAACTAAGTAAAACAGTGATGTTTTATTAACAATTTTATTAACATATCAAAGGTGAAAAACAATGGCAAACATCCACAGTTGTTCAATAACAATGAAATTAAAGAAAAGCAAATAGATTGAGATACACAAATAAGAAATGCACAAAATTGTACATATAGTGTTACTTAGTTTTATTTATTTTTTAAAAAAGATTTAGAGAGGAAGCACAAGTGGTTGGCAGGGCAGAGGGAGAGGGAGAGAAAGAGAAACAGAAGCAGATTCCTCACTGAGTCTGGAGCCTGACACAGGGCTCAAGTTCACGACCCTGAGATCATGACCTGAGCCAAAAAAACCGAAGAGTTGTATGCTTAACCAACTGAGCCACCCGGGTCCCCCTAATGTTAACTGGCTTTAAATAAACATTTTATGAATGGAATATATAGCATTTGAGTTATATGCAAATATACATAAAATATATCTGGATAATATATAAAAATATTAAGAGTAGAGCACATATGGCAAATCAGGGTTATGAGGAAAATATAAAATAATTTATGTATTTCTCCATTATTTAAGCAGAAATAGTGATAGATAAAACTATGATAGCATAGGGTGTATCTGATTGGTAATTGATGTAATGGAAGTATATTTTATTGACATGAGAGGTTGTCAATAAAAATATATTTATCGGCATTATATATATATATAATGAAAAGGAGAGTATGTAGAGCTTTTACAGAAAATATATCTGCATATGCCTAATGTATTTATCTCTGTATACATATTCATGTATTCTTTTTCTTGTTCTCTGCTCCCCACCTCCATTGCAAACACACAAATAACTTTCTTGTTAGTCTAGAGAGAGTCTGAAGGGAGCATCCTAGATGTGATTTAGCATCCAGATTTCTACCAAAATCACTTTAATTATTCCTATGTTACATAAATACTAGAAAGTTCCAGAAAGTTCTTGTTGCTTGAGAACTATAGGGAAGTGTTGTGCACAATATAAGTTTATTTTCTGTGATTGGTTAAGGGAAGAATATGTTTAGGTTTTTGTTATTTAAACACTCAATGGAGTTTGGAATCATGCAATGGTTTCAGCCCCTCATTCTGTCTTTTTTGTCTGCTCTCTTGACCCTGATTTTTATGTGTTGTTCTGTCCATTCTTTTTTTTTTTAATTTAAACTTTTTTATTTAAACATATAATGTAACCCCACCACCCTCTCCCAACCCCTCTCCCCCCCACCCCCCTCAGTTTGTTTTATGACAATAAGAGTCTCTTTTGGTTTGTCTCCCTCCCGATCCCATCTTGTTTCATTTTTTTCTTTTCCTACCACCTTAACCCCCACCCCCGTTGCATCTCCACTTCCTCATATCAGGGAGATCATGTGATAGTTGTCTTTCTCCAGTTGACTTATTTTGCTAAGCATAATACCCTCTAGTTCCATTCACGTCATCTCAAATGGCAGGATTTCATTTCTTTTGATGACTGCATAGTATTCCATTGTATATATATACCACTTCTTCTTTATCCATTCATCTGTTGATGAACATCTAGGTTCTTTCCATAGTTTGGCTATTGTGGACATTGCTGCTATAAACATTCGGGTGCACATGCTCCTTTGGATCACTGCATTTGTATATTTAGGGTAAATACCTAGTAGTGCAATTGCTGGATCATAGGGTACCTCTATTTTCAACTTTTTGAAATGCTGTTTTCCACAGCAGTTGCACCAGCTTGCATTCCCACCAACAGTGTACGAGTGTTCCCCTTTCTCCACATCCTCGCCAGCATCTGTCATTTCCTGAGTTGTTCATTTTAGCCATTCTGACTGGTGTGAGGTGGTATCTCATTGTGGTTTTGATTTGTATTTCCCTGATGCACAGTGATGTGGAGCACTTTTTCATGTGTCTGTTGGCCATCTGGATGTCTTCTTTGCTGAAATGTCTGTTCATGTCCTCTGCCCATTTCTTGATTATTTGTTCTTTGGGTGTTGAGTTTGCTAAGCTCTTTATAGATTTTGGACACTAGCCCTTTATCTGATATGTCGTTTGCAAATATCTTCTCCCACTCTGTCAGTTGTCTTTTGGTTTTGTTAACTGTTTCCTTTGCCGTGCAAAAGCGTTTGATCTTGATGAAATCCCAAAAGTTCATTTTTTCCCTTGCTTCCCTTGCCAGGCATTGTTCCTAGGAAGAAGTTGCTGCGGCTGAGGTCGAAGAGGTTGCTGCCTGTGTTCTCCCCAAGGATTTTGATGGATTCCTTTCTCACATTGAGGACCTTCATCCATTTTGAGTCTATTTTCCTGTGTGGTGTAAGGAAATGGTCCAATTTCATTTTTCTGCATGTGGTTGTCCAATTTTCCCAACACCATTTGTTGAAGAGGCTGTCTTTTTTCCATTGGATCTTCTTTCCTGCTTTGTCAAAGATTAGTTGACCATAGAGTTGAGGGTCTATTTCTGGGCTCTCTATTCTGTTCCATTGATCTATGTGTCTGCTTTTGTGCCAGTACCATACTGTCTTGATGATGACAGCTCTGTAGTAGAGCTTGAAGTCTGGAATTGTGATGCCACCAACTTTGGCTTTCTTTTTCAATATTCCTTTGGCTATTCGAGGTCTTTTCTGGTTCCATATAAATTTTAGGATTATTTGTTCCATTTCTTTGAAAAAATTGGATGGGATTTTGATAGGCATTGCATTAAATGTGTAGATAGCTTTAGGTAGCATAAACATTTTCACAATATTTATTCTTCCAATCCATGAGCATGGAACATTTTTCCATTTCTTTGTGTCTTCCTCAATTTCTTTCATGAGTACTTTATAGTTCTCTGGGTATAGATTCTTTGCCTCTTTTGTGAGGTTTATTCCTAGGTATCTTATGGTTTTGGGTGTAATTGTAAATGGGATTGACTCCTTAATTTCTCTTTCCTCTGTCTTGTTGTTGGTGTAAAGAAATGCAACTGATTTCTGTGCATTGCTTTTATATCCTGACACTTTACTGAATTCCGGTACAAGCTCTAGCAGTTTTGGAGTGGAGCCTTTTGGGTTTTCCACATATAGTATCATATCATCTGCAAAGAGC